>CM053573.1:2074721-2222264 GCA_028646485.1 Cryptoprocta ferox
GCCACCATGATCAAGATGTGGTGGTAGTGGTGACAGCACAGCTACCCAGAGGAGGCGACCGTTCACGTCTGCACCATGACCTGCACACGGGTGTTTACAGCAGCTTTATTCATAACTGCCTGACCTTGGAAGCAACAAGGTGTCCTCGGGGAGGTGACGGGCACACACGCCGCTGCCTCCAGACACCGGGACAGCGTTCAGCGCTAAGAAGAACCGGGCCGTCGGCCATGAAAAGACACGGAGGACCCGCAAGCGCATGTCACTAAGTGACAGGTGCCGATCTGAAAAGGCGGCGTCCTGTAGGATTCTATCTGTGTGACGTTCTGGGACAGGTACGAAGCTCAGGGGTTGCCGGGGGCGGAGGGGCGGGACGAAGAGAGCACAGAAAACTCGGGCAAACTGCTCTGTGAGACGCCGTGGCGGGAGCTGCGTGGTGTTACGCATTTGTGCGAACCCACAGAACGCGCACCGCCAAGGGCGAGTCTGATGTCTGCTGTGGGCTCTGGGTGGCGAAGACGCGTGGGCGCGGGCTCACGTAAGAGGGACACGCAGTGGGAGACAGGGATAATGGGGGAGTCCACGCGTGCCTGGGAGCAGCGGGTACAGGGGAACCCCGTACTTCCCAGTCAATCCTGCTGTGAACCCCAGACGGCTCTAGAGGAGAGTCAGCATTGAGCAAACAGCGCTACCGAGGGAAGGCACGCAGAAGAAAGAAATGCAGGAAGAGCAGGTGCCGCTCAGAGGTGGGGATGGGGAGGGAGGGGGCCCTGGCGCGGGGCTGGGGGCAGGCGCCCGGACGGAGCTCTGCGGGAGCCCCATGCCCCGGCAGCAGGCCCCGGGGGTGCCCGCATCCGCCGGCATAGTCGTGCCGGGCCTCCCACGCTTGGGGCTCCCGCTTGGCCCCGGGGACACTGGGGCACGCTAATGAGGCTGGTGTCTTCTTCCCTGGGGCCCCTGGCCCGCGTAGAGGGCGGGTGACAGACCAGTAACACGTAGTTACAGACCACAAGCTCACGACAGAAGGCCGGGGCGGGAGCAAGGAGCTGAGGGCCAAGGGGGGCTGGGCTTTCTGGGGGGGGAAGGGGCAGGAGAGGCCAAGAGATGCCCCCCGGGGCAGGGCCTGAGCCGCAGGCATCCTCCTCGGCCTGTCCTCCGCGTCAAGGAGCTTCCGGGCACCACCGCAGCCCTGTCGCGGATGCCAGCCATGTCACCTGTACCCTCGGCAGCCCCACGCCCGTGCTGCCCTTGAATTAACTCTCGGGCCACTCCTCCCGGAGCTCCACCTGGACGTGTTCTCACACCACCGGCGACCTCACAGTCACCTGTCCCCCTGCCCCTGGGGCATCGTCAACGAGTGATGACCGCACCCCCTTCCTTCTGGTGCGCTGGGATTTATCTCCAGAGCACAGGCTCCAGCGCGGCTCTTTCTGCCTGACCTTCCAGCGTGGGGCGGCCGGGCCCCCTCCCACGGCGGCCGCACGGATCGGGGAGCAGGCGTGAGGGCCGCCGGCTCTGGCACGCGGAGGCCGCACACGCTGGCGGGCACCGCGTCTCCTCGCTGCGGCGGGATTTTAAGGAGGAAAGACGCACGCGTGCCCTTCCGAACTGGGCGATCGGGTACTTCGTCTCCTCGAGAAGGTACAGGGTGGGCGGTGGTGGCGGCGTGCGGAGCTGCGCGAGCACGATGCCATTGCGGGAGCAGGTCCGCGGGGACCTTCCCTCGCACCGCCCTGAGGAGCAGGTGAAGTCACACACGCGGCCTCCAGACGAACGACTCACGTACAGGCGGACGGAGACGACAGGGAACGGGAAAACGCCTTCCTGACCTGGGGAGCGAAGTTCTCTTCAAGACGCCACGGCCCGGGCGGGCAGGGACGGGCCTGCACAGACACCAGGGGGCCCCTCGAAGACGAAAAGGCCAACGGGAGCCAACAGGTGCAGCCCACGTATCGACAGGACGTGGGACCAGACACACCAGCAGCTCCCGTAAGAAACCTAAAGGTGAGCTTCACCGAACCAGATGGTCGGAAGCCCCCGCGGACATCAAGGAGACACCAGATAAAACCTCGGGCCGCGCCAGCCACAGCCGCCGGGTGGCAGGGAGGACACGGATGAGGCCTGCCAGGCCCAAACGCCACACGGGCTGGGGGCGGCCGGGGTGCGGCGCACGCTACTGGACCCTACCTGCCAAAGCCAAGCTCGAGACATCCCTGCAACCCGGAAGGCGCAGCCCTGGAGCCGGGCCGGGGGGCAGGCGCCCGGACGGAGCTCTGCACGAGCCCTGTGCCCCAGCGTGGCCGTGACATGGGCCAAAACACTGACAAGGACACTCGTGAAGGCAGCGCTCGCTCAGGCGACACGGGAAAGCCCTGGTGGAGAAAGCCACCTGGGACCGTCTCCACCGAGGAAAGCCTGCGCACGGGGCTGGGACGCGCCACTGCTGGCAGTTGTGGCGGCAGTGGGGGGTGGCAGGGACGGTCTCTGGTTCCACAGCTGCCTGTGTTCGCCTTGTGACGACTCCCGGAGCTGCACGCTGGTGACCCAGGCGCCCTCCCCAGGGCACACACGTGGGCATATGGGACGAGGGTCTCAACAGACAGGTTTCTTAAGAGGGAGGCGGTCATCGTAGGTGACCTGATCTCTGACGGCCCCAGGAGCTGCAGGGCGAGGATGACCCTGGCCAGTGTGGCCAGTGCCCGCGGGTGTGCCCAGGGGGCTCTTGCTTCAGGCCGCTGGAGAACGGAGTTCCCATGGAGGAAGGGCCACAAACGCCGAGGCCGGCTGGCACAGCCGTCAGGTGAGCCGGGGGCCGGGCATGGCAGCGGGCATTACTGCCCTGTCCACGGCCCTGCTCCCGTGAGCCCCCCAGGCCCGGAAAACCACCAGTCTTGTCATCACTCACCTCTTACGGCAGCAGAGAGCGGTGGGGGGGGTTGGGGGGGGCCTCGGCGCCCACACGGCTCAGCGTGAACTGCGCCACACTACGGCCCGCTGTGCTGACCCCGGCAGCTCTCTCAAAACCAAATGAAGCACAAATGGACACCCTGGCATCTGTGTGGGGGGCACCCTCCTGGGGGTCACAGGTGGATGGGAAGGAGGGATGTGCCACAGGGGGTACAGCCTGACCTGCACTGGGCGCCGCCCTCAACGTTTGCCCCCAAAACAGAAGCACACGCACGATGGACGCCAGCTGGTGCGGCTACAAGATGCTTTATTGCCCCTGCTTGGTCCCTGTCACTTCGGCGGTGCTTGCGGCCTGGGACCAATGCGACAGTGACCGCCCCGCACGCCCATCACACACACAGGCTGCCACACCCTCCCTTTCTGGAAAGCTAGCACCGTCTGTGCTCCCGCGCGCAGCTTCAGGAGGCCCGACGCGCGGCCGTCACAGCGTCCACTTGGGAAAGCGTCTGTCTCCAACCCCCCCCCCCCACCTCCGGTGAACCCGTGTCCTTTCAGTACGTGCGACTGCAAACCAGAGCCCCCGACGGCCCAGGAGAACGGTAACGGGGCTTCCTGCTTACCAGACCCGGACACTGAAAAATCTCTCCCCCCAAACACCACGTTCCCTACAGCCGGCCAGAACTAAGAGGGTGGGCTGTGCCCCCCGATTCTCTTCCTGAAAGAGCAGGTCCCGCCTTAATCTCTGGTCACAGGAGGACTCCAGCCGCTCCTGCCGCCAGAGGCACAGAGCAGGACAGGGCACCAGCTGGCGCAGACCCCCCCCCCCGCCTGCCTCCCCCCACAGAGATTCCTCTTCAGTCCAAAAACACCTACAGAAGTGAGCAGAGCCTTGGATTCCTGCCCCAAGGCAAGCAGCACAGGGAACAGGCCACTAGCTCCACCTGGTGGACGAGGCGGGGCTCACGGTGCCATCACTTCCCACAGAGTTCCAGCACCTTCTCCACCATGGCCCCGATCCCGTCGTGGATGTGGTGGAGCGCCGTCTCACACATGAAGGCTGGGGTCGTGACCACCTTGTTCTTCTGGTCCACGTGAGCTTCGTGCACGGAAGTTACGGAAAAACGTCACCCGGCGAGGACAGCGGGCCGCAGACATGAAGCCCCCCCCGCAAGAGCGCGCTCCCCGTCCTTCTCAATGGAGCTCCAAATGGGGGTCCTTCCTGCCGAAGGGCTGCCGGCAGGGCCCTCGTCCCGCGCCACCCGCACCCCGTAACCGGAGCACACGCGCTCCCGACCTCAGCCCCGCGGGGCCGAGGCTCGCCCGCAGAGCCGGGCTGCACACACAGGAGCGCCGGCGGCCCCCAGCAACTGGGCCTGTTCTCCCGACCTAGACACCGGAACAGACAGCGCTCCCAGTGCCCACCACGGGAGGCCGATCCAGCCCGGGACCCTCTCTCAGCACAAGCCTAGTTCTCGCCCTGGTCAGGCAGACACCAAGCAGTGATGGGACTGGCCCTGCGTCCTCCCTGAAAAGTGCTCTCCCGAACCCGCTCCGAAGGCCCTGGGCTGCCTCCACCCAAGCAGCTACCGGTGAGCCGGCCACTCTGTGCAGGAGGGAGATGGACACTTAACCCGAAACCGTCCGTAAGCCGAACAGCCCTCCCAGGAGACCAAAGCACCTTCAAGACAGACACCCAGGGTCACGCTGTGGTCTCCAGCACCTTCTGGGACACTGTGCTGCTCTGTTCCTCGGGCCTGGGTCCAGCTGTGGACCTGGATCGTGGCGGGCCCTGGCCCGAGGCTCTATACCCACAGCGCTCAGGCACCCACAGGAGGATCAGGGGCCACTGAGGCCCCCCGGGCCGGCTCCCGTCCACATTGCCCAGGGGACTTCCACCAAGGCCAGGAAACCCCCGGGTACTTCTCCCATCCACAGCCTCCACCCCATCCCGGGGCCCGTTCCCCCCACTGGCAGGCAGCTCCCAGCCTCCCAGCCAGAAAGTCATCCCCATGGAGCCTGAGGCTGACCGCTCGCCTGACCGGGCGGGCCTGTGTGCCTGGGGTGTGTGGGACCCAGCCCGCATCCAGCAGGCCAGGGGACGGATGCGTGACAGCCTCGGGCCCTGTGCCCGTCACGTATGTGCTCCCAGACGCCCTGGCAGTGCCGCTCCTGGTTCAAGAGGTGGCCTGCCCGGGGCAGCCCCCAAGGCCAGAGGAGGGGACCCCAGCGTCACACGCCACCGGCCCCCCTGGCTGCCACTGGCTGCCACAAAGGATATGGTCACTCCCTTCACACAGTGCTTGGCGCCCAGGGCTTTGATGGCCTCCACGGTCCCCGCGTAGGGCCACTTGCCGCCTTCCTCCTGCTCGTGGCCCACGGTGACCTCGACGCCGCGGAGCACTTTGGCTGCGAGGACGGGAGCGATGCAGCACAAGCTGAAAAGTGAAGGACAGGGTCAGCTCCGGACCACACGAGGGGACGCCAGGCCGGGGGTGCAGCAAGGCACAAAGGCCCTCACTGACCTTGAGAACGAGCGCAAACACTAGCCAGGGCGTCTGGCAGCTGAGAGGTGGAGCCCCGGCCGCCCGTGGCCAATGGAGCAAGGGTGTCGCATGTGACGTGAGCTCCACTCCCCGATGCGCGCAGGTAGGAGGCACTCCTGACCAGCAGCTCCCGAGCCCGGTGGCTAGGCCCACACCGGCACCCTGCCCACGTCACTGTGCGCTCGGGGGACACATGTGGCATCCACTGCAACAGCTACAGGCCAGGCCACCCCATCGTGTGGCCGTCAGGCACTGCCCTCCCAGCTGCCGCCCAGACCTCTCTGGGTCACCGTACCCCCCGGGCCTCTCCTCTGGCTCCCCTTCCACAGCCCCTGCCGGGTTCTCCTGCACCACCTTTAGAGACCTCGAGGAGAGGCTGCTGTGACAGGCCGTGTCACAACAAACTGACACAGTGTTTCAAACCCCACAGCGACTCAACAGACGAGCGTGAAGACCCGAGTTTGCAAGGAGCACGCAGGCCCAGAGGAAGGCGGCGGGAACAGCGCTCGTGCGTGACTGGCTCCAGCCTGCCCCGAGGGGGGACAGAAGGCAGAGGCCAGGAGAGGGGAATGAGCACTGGAAAAGGCTGGGGGTCAGGGAAGGACTAACTGGGGAACCTTCTAGAAGCTCTCCTTCCTGTTATGTCAACAAGAGATCCCAACCTAACCACATAACGACAGAATTTCCCAAGCTGGAAGGCGCCTAGGACGTCCCGTGAACCCCACAGCGCTAACAGGCTTTCAGGACGGTGCAGCCCTGCCCTCCCCACCCCTACCTACCCGATGGGCTTGCCGGCCTTGTGGAACTCCTTCAGGACGCGCTCCACGTCCACATGGACTTTGCAGTCTTTCCCGTCCACGGCGAACGTGCTCCTAGCACGAGAAGAGGCCACTCACAGTGGGGCGTCCCCCTCCCTGGGGAGGCCCCAACCCTACCCTGTCGACGCGATGTGGGGCTCTGCTAAGTCCCCAGCCCGAGACCAGCAGTTCACGTGTGCGCGTGTGGCGGTTCGTACAATTACACGTATGCGTGTTTTCTTTTAAGTCAGAAAGAAGCAAAGGCGGCAGCCGAGGGCAGCAGATACCAGAGCGAGAGGCGCGCAGGCCGCGGGCCTAAAGCCAGTGACAGGCCCTCCACTGAAGAGGCGCAGGGGAGATGGGACACGGCTTGTCTCCGCAGCAAGCGCCGCGGAGCCGTCGGGGATGGCCCCCTTCTACAGCCGGCGCTCTGGGAGGCAGCTGGCCACGCCCACCGAACCCCGAAGTACACACTCTCTCACGAGCCCTGCTTCTGGGCTGTCCGCTCTGTGCACTGGCTCCCCCGTCCTGGGGGGTCCACGGCAGCGTCACAGCCCTGGCTGGACAGCGGTGGGCGCGAGGGGGGCGTGCTCTCCTGAGGTGCTGCTGCGTTCTCGGGGTGCACGCAAATGCAGCCAGCTTTAAACACGTCAACTGTGCCTCCAAACAACTATCGAGACAAAAGGGAGAACCGGAAGCAAGTGCCGTCACGGCTGGGCCATCTGCCCAATGGGATCTGCGTGTGCAGCTGTGAAGGGACCGCTGCGCCGCCAACAAGCCGCCCCATTTGTGAAAAACACAAAGTACAAAACACTGAGCCTAAGACGCCCCCGCCCGGTTAGATTTTTTAACATGACCACACGAGACTTCCCACACGAGAGGAACCGGTTCCCACCGTGAACTTTCGTCCCCAGCGAACTCGCCTGCTGCGTGCACCCTGCACAACCACAGCAGCCACAGCCACGGAGACCAAGGACACGGGAGCCGGCCGGCCCTTTGGAAAGGTCAGGAAGAACAGGGCAGGCGACCCTAAGCCACAGCTTCCCTGGGGAAGTGGGCTCAGACAGGGGCGCTGACCCGAGGCCACCACTTCCTGGAGCGCAGACACTCCAGACACTCCAGCGCAGACACAGACCCACCGGCCACCCAGCATGCCTCGTGTCTGTGCTTCGCGGTCACCCAAGGGTGGGGCATCAGTTGTGCCAAAGACCCCCAGAAGGGCCTCGTGCTTAAGGAGGAGCTACGGTCAGAGAGGAGGCCCGGCCAGCAACACAGCCACCCTGTCACCTGCTGCCGAGAGGTACGTGAAGGTGGCCGTCACCCGAGAGACTGACTTTCAGAAGACGAAGCAGACGGGGGTGAGCGGAAGGCAGCGCCACGAGGAGCCGGGAACACGGGGCTGGGATCTGGACGAAGGCTGTTCAGATGTCTGCAGGCGGAGGACAGCTGCCAAGGCCGGCGTGAGCGGGGCACCCACAGAGCCAGCCAGGAAGTTGCTGCACTGTGGCGAGGTGGTGGGGGGTGGGGGGCGGCACCGGCCAGCCAAGCAAACAGGGCGAGGGCGGCAGCGAGCAGGGCGGCCCGAGGTGCCCGTCTCGGGCGCTGCCGCGAGGAGTCGGGGGTGGAGGGGTGGGCGTGAAGAGGTGCCCATCCCAGGTGGCGGCAGCTGGCAGGGGCCTTCAAAAGGAGACCCAAACAGCTCAGCAAAGAAACCCAAGGGGTGCGGTGCTGGCCGAGGCCGGGGGGTCCGGTGGCACCGAGCGCCCACTCAGTCTGGGAGCGAAAGGGCACAGGGGTGAGGAGCGAGAGCAATGCCCGGGCCTGTCGGCAGGGGGTGGGAGAAAGGATGCGGAGCAGGGAGGCGGAGGGCGGGGCCCGGGCCGGGAGGCCCCCAAACCTCCTGAACAGCCGTCAGCGGGGAGGCGAGCCCTCCTCGTCAGGGGACCTGGGCCTGGGATGGAGGAGCGGCCTCCTCCGGGACTCAGGGAAAGGCTCCCCAGTTCACTGCTGTGTTGCTGCCGGCAGACCGCGCTCAGCCCAGGCCGTCACGCGTACTGCGTCGCGCGTTTGAGCCCGAAACCACGGGACACAGCTGCCTCACGTCTCCCACCCACGGCGGCGGCGGCAAGGCCAACGCGCGGAGAGCTTCTGTGACGCGCACAGACAGAAAAGACAAAGAGGACCGAAAACCCCCAAGGATGTCAGGCCGCAGCGGCCCGTCTCCGGGGCGACTCGCGGACAGCAGAGCCCTGCAGCCGGGCCCGGCATCCGAGCTGCCACCAGCACGGCCGCCTCCGCGCCGCCAGGCCCGAGGACGCCCGTTCTGAGGGGACACGCCCGGCCGGCACAGGCTTAGGTGACAGGAGCTCCCGGCCCCCCGCACCAGGAGCATTCTGGGAGAAGTGGCAGGAAAAGTCCCGCCTTGCGAGACGTCGCCCCAGGCGCAAGCTACAGCGGTTCCCGTCACAGCAGCTCCGTGCGGCCTCTGGGACCCGGGCCCCCCGACAGCTGCAGGCGAAGAGCAGAAAGGCCCGGCGACCAGACACGCACAGGTTTTTGGCGGCTCCGAAGCCTCCGGGGAAGATGGCGGCGTCGTGATGGGCCGCGCTGAGCTGGGCCAGGTCGCTGATCTTGCCGCGGGCGATCCTCGCTGACTCGGTCAGGACGTTCCTGGGAGAGGGCACAGGACAGGCCTGAAGCCAGCTTTAGGCTGCAGACTGCGAAACGGGGAGGGGGAGGAAACCGCCACGGGGCCGGACGACACGTCCTCGGGCCCAGTCAGTACCCAGAAAAGGTGACGTGGCCGCGTGGAGCGCGTGGAGCTCTCGGAACTGGGGGCTGATCAAAGACGGGGCAGAGCGGGGGCAGGTCGAGGCACCGCCTAGCGTGAGCGAGGCCGCCCAGGGTCGGCCACAGCAGGCGCTGTGCCCCCCGCCCCAGGCTGCGCAGTTGGGGGCCAGCATCCCAGACTGAAAAGGAAGGGGGGCGGGCACTGACACCAGCTCCCAGGAGAGAGAGCCGCCCCGAGCTGAAGTCAGACTGCAGAAGGCAGGCTCCGAGTGCCAGGCCTGCACGTGCCTCAGGGACAGGCACGCCGCCTCAAGGCAGCTCGGAGACCTGGGGCCCAAAGAGGCGAGCGAGGCCGGAGACCAAGCCGGGAGGCACCGCGTAAATCTAAATTTTTTTTTTAATGTTTATTTATTTTTGAGAGACAAAGAGAGATAGAACATGAGCGGGGGAGGGGCAGAGAGAGAGGGAGACACAGAATCGGAAGCAGCTCCAGGCTCCGAGCTGTCAGCACAGAGCCCGACGCGGGGCTCGGACTCACGAACAGCGAGATCATGCCCTGAGCCGAAGTTGGATGCTCGACCGACTGAGCCTCCCCGGCACCCCGGAGATGTAAACAAAGGTGGGGGGGGCGCCGGGCTGCCTCAGTCGGTGAGCCTGTGACTCTTGATCTCAGAGTCATGAATTCAAGCTCCGCTCGGGGCACAGACGTTGCAAAAAACAAAAACCAAAACAAAACCGTAGGAGTTGGTCAAAACAAAGGCGGGAGGAACTGAGGCGGAATTTTCTGTCCCTTCCGTGTTTCGGTAGAGGCGTCAGCACGGCAGCACACCACCACCCCCCCAGAGCAGCCTGAGGACGGGGGCTCTGATCGACTGAGTTCAGAGCTCCGAGCCCAGGAAGAGGCCCGGCCAGGACGAGGCAGCCCAGCGCGCAGGCTCTCAGGGAGTTCCGGGCCCGCGCCCGCGTTCCAGGGCGGAGGGGCAGGACCGTACCTGGTCTCGTGCTCGGAAGGCTGCCCCTTGGCGTGGTCAATCACGTGCATCTGAGGGGTGTCAGGAGCGAAGATCTGGACCTCAGCCCCGCCACGACTCAAGTGAACCAGGACCCTGCGTGGAAGAAAATCCCCCAAGACTCTGGAACACGCCCAGCGCAGCCCCAGGCGCCAGCGCGCTTCCACAAGCAGGGTTTTGCAGGGCGCCCCGTGGAAGTCTCTCGGGCACGCCGATACCGTCTGCTTTGCAAAAAGTCGTGGGTGGCCTGCCGATGACCCAAACGGCCTCAGCCCGGATTCACGGTCCCTGAGCTCGCCTGCAGAGCGCCGCCAGCCCCCCGCTCCCTTTACAGGACCGGCGGCTCGACTGCTGTCACAGCCTGAAGGGCGGTCTTCCTCCACAGGCCAATCGCCGCAGCCCTCAAGGGTCTGGGGGGCTTTTGGTCATGACGCTCGCTCGCTCTGCCACGACAGTCACAGGGCTGGGAGAGAGGTCTCCCCCAGGGCTGCCCTGTGCCAGGCACAAGTCCAAACCCGTCGCAGACGCGGGGCTCCCACTGTCCCCCTTGCAGAGGAGCACAGGTGAGGTGCGTGACCCCGCAGAGCCACGCTGGGGCTCGGGCTCTCGGCACAGGGCTCCCTGCCCGCACCCCTGCTCTCCTGGCCCTCTGCCCACTCCGCGTGCAGCACCCACACCAGCACACCCGGGCAGGCGCAGGAGGGGCAGGGGCTCGGGCTCCTCGGGGCACCCGGAGGCCCCGCACTTGGGAGACGGGTGTTCCCCAACCGCCACCGGACTCCCCTCCCACTTGCTCCAGGTCTGACGGCTACCAGTCCTGCTCACAGAAAGCTTTCTTAATAAAATAACATCCTACTGAGCAACTTCTGTCTGCAGCCAAGGTGCCTCGTGCCTCACAGCCTCTTTTTAAACATTTTTTAAAGGTTTATTTCTTGAGACCCAGTGTGAGCAGGGGCGGGGCAGAGAGCGAGGGAGACGGAGAACGCGAAGCAGCTCCAGGCTCCGAACGTCGGCACGGAGCCCGACGCGGGGCTCGAACCCACGAAGCAGAGATCGTGACCTGAGCCGAACTCGGAGCGTCCTGATGACGCAGGCTGACCGCGGAGTTAACCAGTGGGCGTTAGAAAGACACAAGGGTATGAAACGCTTAGCTCAGCTCGGGGTGACCCTGCTTCGGGACCTAGAGACCTTGTCTCGGGCTCAGGAAAAGGCAGAGCGTCGCTAAGGGCTTACGCCGAGGCCTCGTGGAGCTCAGTCCCGTCGTAGACTCCGCATCCAGACAGCACCTGCGGGGCGGGGGGGACGGGTCAACGGGGAGCCCACCTGGAGGCAGGTGGCGAGGGGACTTGCATGGGGGGGGAGGGGCGGGTCTCGGGCGAGGACGAGGAAACCGCAGGCAGAGGTGAAGGAGGGCTAGGGGGCCGGCCCGGGAAGGGGGGTGGTGAGCAGGGCCGGACCGCGGGCGGAAGTGGGGGGAAGGGGCCGTGACCTCTGGCGGTAGCCCCGCCCCCCGCCCGCGTCCGCTTACCAGCGCGACCCTGGCCCCGGGCCGCGGCGCGGAGCTGTGCAGGGCCGCGCGCGGGGTGGGCGCGTGAAGCGGCGCGAACCAGGGGGCCGCCGCCAGCCTGGGCGCCACCAGAGCCCTGACCGCCGCCATGACTGCGCGGGGACAGTGGGTCGCAGGGTCAAGCGGTCACGGAGACCTGCGCGGAACGGGCGTGCTTCGCGCCTGCGCACAGTGCGCCCGGCCCAGAATCCCGTGGGCGCGCTGGTGGGCGGGGCGGCGCCTGCGCACAGTCGGCCCGGCCCGGCCCCTCTGCCGCGAGCGCGCGGGTCGTGCCCTGCGTGAGTCGGCGCACGCGTGTGCCGCCGCCCCGGGAGCTGCTGCTGCCTCGGGCTCGGGCCCCGGGGTCCCCGGGGTCCCCGGGGTCCCCGGGCGGGAAGCGCTCCCCACCCGGCTGGGGCGGGCTGAGCCGCGTCGGGAGGGCTCGCGGCTGGCAGAGTCAGACTCCAGACTTCGTTATTGCCAGGCTCCTGGGAGCAGCTCCTTGATGGCGAATAGCCCACGTGCACATTTCCAGTCCTCATAAACGTCGGTGTTTCCCAAGTGTTTGAATCGGGATCCGGAGGGCTCCGCCCTCCGCATTTCCTGCAAGTTGAGCCTGGTCGGAAAGGCGCCCCGGGGCTGGCGTGGGGCGAGGACAGCCACCGGGGATGTGCGTGCTCCGCCTCTGAGGCACACTGTCTCCTCGCGTTAAATCCTGGCCAGTGCGGAGAGCAGGACTCTTCAAGTACTAGATGGAATTCTCCCATTAAAACTCTCCAGTTGTCCCGGAGTCGGTCCACAGGAGCCGCCTGGAAAAGCTCTTTATTAGACTTTCCCTTAATCTTTCAATTTGCAGGCTAACAACAGGTGCCCAAGATTAATTTTATATATATATATATATATATATATATATTTAACATTTATTCATTTTTGTGAGACAGAGACAGTGTGAGTTGGGGAGGGGCAGAGAGAGAGAGAGAGAAAGGGAGACAGATTCTGAAGCAGGTCCCAGGCTCTGAGCTGTCAGCACAGAGCCCGCCATGGGGCTCGAACCCTTCAACAGAGATCATGACCTGAGCGGAAGTCAGACTTAACCCACTGAACCACCCAGGTGCCCCCAAGATGAACGGTCACTATTGGAAGCCACTGGGGGACTGTAAACACATTGTGCATTTCAACCCAAGGCTGCCACTGTTGTTGATATTTAAATTGTTCCATTTTTAAGGCTTATGGTAAATCTCTGCACGGAGATCTTCTGGGAAACTACAGTAACAAATTCGGGATGTTATAAAAGAACGAAGATGAGCTTGGAACAATCACTGTCTTTATTCCTGAGCCTTCAGCGATGACCTCTCCATTTCTACAGATGGACCCAATTTCTTCTGGACCCTAGAGAGCCATTCGCAATCCTTTCCCTGTAGCTGGGAACTCCACCGTGGGGATCCTGGCTTCTACATGGCTCCCGGGGGATCAGCGGGTCCATTCATTTCTCCCCTCAGCGTCACCTCTGAACATGAGGTGAAACATGCACTAGGCCTCCACTTTTGGAAAGGGACGGCGACAGCGCAGATTCAGTAGGTCTGGGAGCCGAGAGCCTGCCTCTCCACCGAGCGTGTAGGAGGCCGGCCACATCTCCAGGACCTGCAGAGCCTGGGCCCACCTCCCATTCCTCCGTCCTCTCCCGGGTCTGTTAACCTTAAACATAAAGCTGCCGGGTATTTTACAACCCAAAATGGGTTTGTTGGAGACGAGACCCCTACCACGAAACTGAAACCATAGCCAGACCATGGGGTGGCGCAGAGAGGGCTCATTTATAGAGTAAGGCGGGGGGGGGGCTGTTGTAAATAGAAAGTCCATTGGAGTAAACTGGAGTTGGAAGTGTAGTGGCTTCTCATTGGCCGGGCCGTTGCGGGGTGGGGGGAAGAAGACCCCTCTGTTGGGGTGGCCGCGGACCAGCAGCCCAGGAGCCTTGGGGCTGAGCGCCTCCCCTGCAAACCTCCGGACTGCACTCACGCAGAGTTCCCACCGTCAGTGTCCACAGCTTCGGTGTGCACACGTGAAACTTGGCAAAAAGCAGAGGTGAGGAGTTGGGAGCACCGGCTGGTCTCCCAGCCTCCGCGGGCGTGCAGAGAGCTGCGGGCACAAACACCCGGTGACACGGCCACAGGCGCTGTGGGTGAACAGCCTGGTTCCGGGGCCCCCAGGCGCACGCCCCACCCGCACCCGGCCCCGGAGGCCTCCCGGCCGCCAGGGGGAGGTGAGCGCAGGAGCGCCAGGCGCCGTCCCAGGACTCCTGGGCCACAGGCTGGGCCCTAGCGGATGCCACCCCCACGTGCTGTCTGGGGAGAACTGCTCCCGGGTCTGCACTGTTTCCTGACCCTGGAGGCCGTCACTGCTGAGCCGCAGGGACAGGCCCTCAGCTGGGGAGAAGCCGGGGAGAAGCTGGTCCGTGCCCTGCTCGGCGGCCCTTTCCGGGGCCTTGCAGGGAGGAGCAGTTCGTGCCGCCCCCCTGCGCGGGCGTGAGCACAACAGCCGCCCGGCCCGGCCCAGGGGCTGCTAGCGCCCCTCCAAGGTCCGAGTGCGCAGACTCCCGGGCTGGCGGCCGCGAGGGCGATCCCGCTGCCCCGCTCACCCACTCCCCCTGCACAGGGAGGCCAACAGGCAGGGGACCCCATCCCCCTGGTGACCCAGGATACGTTCTAAACATTTCAGACTTCGGAGTTCACCCACTTTTACTGCAGAAACCCTCACCTCTTTCATCTCTAACTCTGCCATCGGGACCGCGTGACAAGTACAAATAACGGTCCAACGTAATCTGAATCTACGAAAACGCGCCCTTTCGCTTCTGTGAAAAGGCGCTTTCAACAGGAGGTGGGCGACACGCCTGTCACCGCGCCGGTCCCCGGGCCTGCGTGACCGCGTGACAGGCCTGCGCTGGCGGGGAGCAGGCGGCCCCGCGGCCGCCCTCCCACTCGCTGCCTGGGCCCGCGTCGTCCGGGGTCCTCACCGAGGCACGCGGGGGTGCGGACGCGGCCGGCTCTGCGCCAGCTGCCCGTCCTCGTCCCGTCCTTCCCCGAGCAGGCACAGGGCGGCGGCGTCGGCGTCGGACGCGTCTGCATCCTCCTCGCTCCCCGGCGGCTCCGGGGGGCGCTTCATGCCGCGCTGCTTGGAAAGTGCCAGAGCGAACCGGATGTTATAGCGGTTCCAGTCACAGCTGCGAAAGGACACAGGGGTCACGTCAGTAAAAGCAGCAGCTTCTCCGTCAAGACTCTGGCCCGCGCGGCGCCCCGCCACCTTCCCTGGGACCCTGAGGAAAACCAGCCGGCGGCTACGCGAGCCCCCCAGCTGCCCCTCGGTGTCTGACCCACCCAGCCCTGCCGCAGGGGCGGCCTTCAGGGACCCAGCTGTCAGACCCGCCCCTTCCCCGTTGTCCCTTCCGGACCCCGCCCCCAGCAGACACGGAGTGGGGGGTGCAGAGCTTCAAGGGCTTCTAGAGAGCAGAGAGGGGCGCCCCCAATCAGGTCATGCCCGCGGTAACAAGAAAAAGGGAAAAATCACACTCTTGTCTCCATGAAGGAAGCCACCCACTGAGAAAGAGCTAAAAGGTAAAGGAAGAGCGAGCTGGGGAGCCCGGGTGGCTCAGTAAGGACCCTCGATCTCAGCTCAGGTCACAGTTCGTGGAATGGAGCCCTGCGTCCAGAGCCCGCCTGGGACGCTCTCTCCTCCCTCTGCTTACATATGCGCGCACGCGCTCTCTCTCTCTCTCTCTCTCTCTCTCAAAATAAATAAACTTTAAAAACAAACAAACCCCCAAGTCTGGGTTTGGCAATGTAACTGGAGCCTCCTCCCCAATCAATACACAAAAGCCAACTGCACCCTAGGCGTCAGCAGCAAGTCACCGCACGCGGGAGTCCAAGGGACAACGCATTTGTCGTGTTTACGTGAACACCAAATAACCAAGAATCAATCTAACAAGAGGCCCTGGTCTCTTAGACTGAGCTCTGTTGAGTCACAGAAGCCTCAACAAAGAGAAGGCTCTCCGGAGCACGTGACAGGAGAGACACAGACGCCCTTGACCCACGCCCCCCCCCCCCCCGGCGTCCCAGTGGGCGGCCAGGACCCGGGAACATAAGCCTCTGGGAGCAAGGGCTTGTTCGAGGCTGAAGACTGAGGAGGCGGGTCAAGGACAGACACAGGCCTCTGCCTCTGAACACCGGGCAGCAAGGACAGAGAACGCACTTCAGGAACAGAGCTGGGACACCTGGACACCGACCCTGAAGACTGAACCTCAGACCCCAGGCTCCCTGTGTGCATGCCAGGAGAGGCCACATGGTGACCGCGGCCACCACGGCTCCACTCAGCCTCAAGGCAGGGGCAGAAGGTGCAGGAACCACGAACGGACCGCCCGGCGACAGGGCAGAGGCTTTGGCCGGCACCGCGGTGGCCCAACCCCAAGTCCCACTGGGGCGGCCCAGGCGCGCTCGGGTCCTCAAGGAGGGAGGGCACACCTCCCAACGTTGTGTCCCCAAGACAGACGACGTGGGGGGCAGCCCCCCCCAGCACGGAACCAGCTGGTGACGGGCCACCCCGCCCCGCCCGCCCCGCCATCAGCACTTACAGTTTGGAGACATCGTCCAAGTGCCGCTGGACACCCTTCTGCAGGAACTGAACGGCCGGCAGCACCCTCCCCGCTCTGGAAAGATGACTTGCCTTAGCGCACAGCACTCGGCGAGGTGCTAGCTGCCCCCTCGCGCGTGTGTCTGTGTGGGTGTGCGCGCGTGCCGGGTGGGGGGTCACAGCTGACGCACCCCTTACCTAGACTTCAGCTTCTGCCCGTGCACCAGGAGCAGCTTCTGAGTCCATATGAGGTAGAATTCCAGGTGGCGAGACACTTCGAAGGACGAAGCCAAAAACTCCAGCACTTTCTCCACGTACAGCTCAGGAAGCGAGGAGCTGACGACCTCGACTGCAGGAAGAGGAGGAGGGAACCACACTCACCCCGCCAAGAACCCTCCCGCGGGAGAGAAGGCGAGCAGGGCCCGAGAAGCCGGCCGCCCCGCCGCTCACCCTCGTCCCAGGGCACCGCCTCCAGGGCCTCCTGCAGCAGCGCCCGCTCGTTGAGCCGGAAGGCCATGAGGATGGCCCTGGTGAAGTCCCGCTGGCGCAGGGCCGCCCGGATGCGCGCAGGCGTGACGCTCGTGTCCAGCTCGAACGGGTCAAACAGCATCTGGGCGTCCAGGGAGTAGACAAGGAGCCCCTCGGTGGTGGTGGCCGCCCAGCAGCGCCCTGGGAATTAAGCCGTCGGGGGGCTTCCTCAACACCCACTTCCACCTTTCCCCACTTTTACTTAAAGGGCACGGAATCCGTCCCCGTGGTCCCGCCCCAGCCACCGGCCCCTCCAGGGCAGAGCCCATGTGCATTCGCCCGCATCCCGTGAGCACCAGGCCCGGTCAAGTCCTCTGAGCGTGTGCGTCAGGCTCTGCGGCCACGCGGCGTCCCCACCGTGGTGCCGGGGAAACGCCCAGGAGAGCTGGTGAGGCCGGGCCACGTCCACGCCCCAACTCACACAGACGTACACGGCTACCTGCTGCTCTGCGCCCTTTCTGTCCCCCCATCGATGCCGGGAGTGTCAGCTGTCAGCCACGGACAAGCCCACTGCAACCCTCCGTCCTGTCTGCTCTGCCTGCTCTGCGGGACCGCATGTAAGGGCCCCAGGCCCTATGCACACAGACCCTCCCCTGACGCGCCTCAGACTGGCACACGGGAGGGACACTCGGGGCAGGTGCCTGCCTCCCCGCCTCAAAGCCCAGTGTGTCGGGAGAGAACAAAGACCACACGTCATCCATGGGGGACAGCAGGGCCCAGAGCCGGCCAGAAGCTCGGTGACCAACCTCGTCCCTGGGACAGTGGTGACAGGCCCACCATGTGCACCGTGGGCCTGGAAGCCCCTCAGGACAAACCCCCAGGCTCCCAGCACCACCCACCCCCGGGTCGGGGCTCACCGGTGGGAGAGAAGCGGAGTGAAGTCACCCGGATTTCAGGCTTGAAGTGCCGAGAGCTCATGTCACCTGGAACACAGGCCTCTCTCAGTTACAGGGCAGCCCCTCCCCCGCCCTGCTCCCCGGGCCTGGGGGAGCAGCAGCCCGGCCCCCGGCCCCGCGGCAGGCGCAGCAGCGGAGTCTTGCACCAGGGCCCCCGATGCTGCTTCATGGGCGCCGCTGGCCTCCACAGACGAGCCCCTGGAGCACACGCTCCTGTGGGCATCCGGCCTGGCCGACAGACACCTGCCGTGTTCTGGGAACAGGTATTGGCCTGGCCCCAAGGCTGTGCGGGCAGGGTGGCTCCAGGCCCCACCAGCCACTCTGTGCAGCGCACAAGCCACACGACCTCACAGGGCAGCTCTGTGGGGTGGGGGCTCGTCCTCACTGGTCACCACTTTATGCATCTCTTCTGGAAACCTTAATTTTTAATTTCTTGAAGTTTATTTATTATGAGAGAGAGAGAGAAAGACAGCACAAGCGGGGGAGGGGCAGAGAGAGAATCCTGAGTGGGCTCCACTCCGTCAGCCCAGAGCCCAACGTGGGGTTCAAACCCATGAACCGTGAGATGACCTAAGCGGAAGTCAAGAGTAGGAGGCTCAGCCACCGGAGCCCCCCAGGAGCCCTTGAAATTTATTTTCCGGTCTGCGGTGTGAGGGCTGACGGGTTCCAAACTCAACGGCGTGTAAGTCACCTGAGGAGCGGCTCCTGTCTGCCTGGCCCCCAGCCACCTGGAAACTTCCTCAGTGACACTTCGGGAGCCTCTCCCCGAAACAAACACTGTGCTGGGGCTCTCGACCTCGGGCCAACCAACACGGAGGACTGGCCTCTCACGGCTCCAGCAGACCCCCCATCTCTCCACGCTTACCGCCAACAGTGCCTGCTCTGCTCAGCGGGTACAGTCAAGGCCCCCAGACAGGCTGAGAGGCCGCCTTGCACGTCCATGCTCCATGCAGGCAGGCGCTGCTCCAGGGCCCACAGCGATCCTGCAGTCCTGTGTCCACCACCCAGCCAGTGGCTGAGGAGTCCCCAGCCCCCCACAAGCAGGGCGTCCCCCAGGCACACGGTAGGGACAAGCCAGGGCCGGAATGAGCTGCCCCAGGCCAGCACCAGGGGGGGAAGGGGCGCAGGGAAGCTGCTTGCCCAGGGCCGGCACACTGGCGTCCTCACTGGCGGAGTCCCCTCCTGATGGGTCACCAGGTCCCCGGCTCCCCTGCCCCCTCCCTGTGAGGGGCATGCACCCCGTGGGCCTCCTGGACCGCCCGCTCCCTGACCCCGGAGCCCTCCCTACGGCCCGCGCGGGGATGAGTGCGACACACAGGCCGGCGCCAACCGCTGCACGAAGCCATGGGCCCAGACCAGCGAGGGGATCTCAGGCCCCTTGAGTGTGACGAGAGACCCCGCACACAGGGGCTGTGGCCCCAGGAGGGAGCAGAGCTGCTGTCATGCAGGGAAGGCAGGCGGCGGGGCAGGGCGGCCTGCTGTGGACACGAGGGGCCCTCCGCTCACCTTTCTTCACCCCCGGCAACGGGATGGCGACTCCGCCCTCGGCCCCAGCGTCCTGATCGATGAGCGCCAGGTTGCCAAACTCTGTCATTTTCCTTCGGTTCAAAAATTCCTGCAGGAGCAAAGCTCTAGATGTGTCACTTGTCCCGTCCCCTGCCTGCCTCAAGCGCCACAAATACTGAAGGAGACCCAGCCCCATGTGGGACGCAAGTGGGACACGCATCCTCACCCCCGCGCAGCAGAACCTGTCCCTAGAGCTGCTGCGGACAGGCAGGGGCCCCGCCGCCACCGCCACCGCCACCACCACAGCGGTCAGCTTCCCCGATGCGCCGCCCCAAGGGCTCCTGTCAGCCTCCACGAGGCCGGCACACGCCGGGGGCGTCCGCTCCCTCAGCCTGCTGTCCTCAGGGAAAAGAGCACACCCGCCCCCAGAGCCCATCGGGAGGGGGTGGTGCCCCATGGTCCCCGGGGAGCCAGGGCACGGGGAGGGCAGGGGGCAGCCCAGGCCCGGGCACTCACTCACCTCCATGGCGTCCAGAGAGAGGTTGCAGGAGATCTCAAACTTCTTCCTGAGAATCTGCTCCTTGACGTGATAGATGCACACGAACTTGGACATCCCTCCCGCCAGGATGCTCTGGCCATCCGCAGAGTAGCACAGAGTAGTGAAGGCCCTGAGCAGGGGGGACACACGTGCTCGCCACCCCGAGCCCCCTGGCGTGTGGCCCTCCCCCTAAGCCCAGCAGACACCCTCCTCAGGGCTCCGGCCTGAGGCTCACAAGGCCCAGTCACCGGCTCCGAGGCAGCACCCCCCTCCCCGAGGAGGGACCCCCCCAACAGACCCGGCCCTTTCACGAAAGGACCACGTGGCTCCAGTCACAACGTTTGCTTGCTGAAATCAGAACGAAAAGGAGGCCACGGTGCCTGCCACCCACATGGCAGCCACGGGCAGGGGGGCCTCCTCAGCCCTGCACCCCCGGACACCAGGCGCGTACGGCCTGTCCGCTCAGACTCGAGACCGCGATCTTGGCCGTGAGAGACGACTCTCACACACGACACAAGACGGACGGAAGAGAAAATAAACACGGTCACACTTCAAAAGACACCCCCGAGAAAGTGAAGAGAACACACGGAGCAGGAAGAGGTCTCGGCGGGACAGGTGTGTCGGGAGCTCCTGTCTCGAACACGTACACAAGTCTCGAGACGCACAATGAAAATGAGCAAATGCTCCGGACAGACACCTCTCCAGACTCAACTCCCAGACGGCCGGTCGGCTGACGGAAACCTGTTTGCCAGCATCAGTCGTTAAGGAAAAGGAAGTCAGCACCGCGTCAAGGCATCACGCCCCATCCCACGCGGCTGTGATTTAGTAAAACTGACACTAACGAGCACTGGCGGTGACATGGGGAAACTGGGACCTTTCCCCGCCGCCAGTGAGGATATCAAATGGTGTGGTCACTTCGCAAAACACTCCGGCAGCGCCTCAAAAAAGTGAACCTCGGTTACCGTGTGACCGCATCCCGAGAAACACACCCAAAAGAAGTGAAAGCAGATGTACAAAAGCCAGTGCCTGACCGTCCACAAGGCCGAAGGGGGGTGAGGACACGGACGCCCACCAATCGCAAACCCAGCCCAGGCCCCTGGCAGGAGCTGCCCCCGGGCTGCGCCCCCTCCGAGGCACTCACTTCCCCTTGGCTGAGTGCTTGGCGGTGATTTTGTCCAGCTCCTTCCTGCCTGTCTTGAGGTCATGTCTGCCCTCGATGGAGCCCGTCTGCACGGCGTTCTCAGGGTCCCAGAAGGTGATCTGTGAGTTCAGCGTGGCCACAGCTAACTGCGCCCCGTCGGGACGGAAGGTCACAGCCAGGGCTGAAAGGAGACGCGTCGTCATGGCCAGAGGAGGAGCCCGGCTCCAGCAGGCCCCGTCCGTCCTCAGCCAGTGTCCATGCGGGAAAGCCAGGCGGGTGCCGGGGTGGCCCACGGAAGCTCTCCCCGACCAGCTCCACCCTGCAAGGGAGGCCCCAGGCCCTGTGCCGATGATGGCTCAGAGCCACGTGGGCCTCGCTCGTGGGCGGGGCAAGAGGGTCCAGGTGGGGTCACGAGACAGGCACAAGGCCAGCCTGGTGGGGGGCACAGGGCGAGAGGCGAGGCCAGGCGGGAGTGCGGCACACCGAGGGCCCAACACAGGATTCCCACAGAACCACAGGATGGACCAGGACCGGAACCGGACACGGATTCCCTGGAGGCCACCCGGACACAGGCCACCGGCCAACTGCTAAACGCACGAACCAGAGCGGCACGGGGTGGTGGGAAGACACGGCACAGGCCACGAGTCCCAGGGGCCCCAACGCAAACATCGGGGTGCGGGGCAGGACGGCTTCACCCGCACACGCAGGCGGCCCGACCCCGGGTGGCAGGGCCTCCCAGCCAAGGGCACCCCGGAGTCCTCCCCGCGGCTCGGCCCGACGGCGCCATCTGCTTCCCAGGGCCGGCAGCTGAGTGAGCAAATGCGCGAAGCCCCCGGCCCGCTCTCCTACAGGGGAGAGCCCGAGACCAAGTGACACGACCCCCGGAGGTGGCAGGGGGGGTCCTGGAGTTACGTCTAAACCCGCAACCAACATGGATGGGAAGTGCCCCGGGCCCAGCCTCCCTCCCTGCGTGAGAACTTCCGCCCGCCCGCACACCCACCATCCGAGGTCAGGCCCAGCGTCTCCGTGGTCCTCCAGCTGTCCGCCATGTCCCACAGACGCACCGTCCTGTCCCAGGAGGCACTGGCCAGGACCGACTTCACCGGGTTAAAGCACAGGCTGCTGATGGGGCCCTCGTGGCCAGACAGGACCTGTCGCGGCCGGAGAGGAGGCATGAGAGGCATGAAGAGGCCGCCGCCCCGGGGGCGCTGCGCACGAGGTCCCGCCGCCCGAGGCTGCGGGACGGGCGGGCTGTCTCCCCGCAGGGGCCGGAGCTCCCCGCTCCCCTCGGGTCCGCAGAGGCGCCCCTCCCTCGCGCGGCTGTGCCCCCGGTCACGTGGCTCTTACGTCCAGGAGCCTGCCTGTCTGCATGGACCAGATGAAGACCTCGAAGGAGTCCTGCGCCCCGGCGGAAACGACCTCCCCGCTGCAGTCCACAGCCACGCAGGAGAACTGGGTGGGCCTCGGAGACGTGAAGGTGCGGAAGTTGCGGTACCTGCCCCGGGACACGAATCCAGCTGGCGCTGCTCACAGAGCCTCAAGCTCCTGAGGCCCGGTGGCCAGGCCCGCCCCGAACCCTCGGAGACACGCCTGTGACCCTCGCCCCACGATCACAGCCCGCCCCAGAGAAAGACTGTTAGCAAGCTCACCTGTGAAGGTCAAAGGCACGCACGGTCCCATCCATGGAAGAGGTCACAATGACGTAGCCGGTGGCAGTGAAGGTCACACCGGTGACCCCACTCGAGTGCTCCGTAAAAGTGATAAAGCAGAAACCACTGAGGGTGTTCCATACCTTGACCTGCAGTGGGGAGAGCGTGGGGGGAGCATGGGAAGAGTGTGGGGGGAGCGTGGGAAGAGTGTGGGGAGAGCATGGGGGAGCACGGGGGGGAGCGTGGGGGGAGCGTGAGGACGCCGGCCCCAGCTCAGGACCACGCACAGGCACACACGTGTGCACTCCATGTGCCCACCGAGCCTAGGGAGGCCGTCTGTCCCTCGCCTCCCTGTCATCTCCATGGGAGTGAGGGGTGGGGAGTGGCGGGCCTGGGTCACCCAGGGGAGTACACATGCCCACATGCCATGGCAGCCACCACGCGCCGACCCGCCGACAAGCAGGTGCACGCATGCAGGAGTCCCAGCCAGAAACAGAGAAACAGACGCCCAGCCCGGGGTGGTTTGTAAACCCTTCTCACGAGCCTGGATGAAGCGGGGTGAGCCCGTGAGCTCCAGGCTGAACCCCGAGGTTGGAGCCTGGCTCTCCCCAGCTGGGCCAGCCCCCGCCCCCCCCAGCCCCACCTTGCCGTCATCGCCACCGGTGGCAATGTACTGCCCGTCGGGTGAGTAGGCCAGCGACACCATGCTGTTGAAGTGGCCCTGCTGCTTGAGCACGTAGGACTCGCTCTGCCACTCCCACACTAGCAGCTGGCCCAGGCCTGCGGGCACAGGGGGGGAGGGGCTGGGGACCTGCCCACGACACCGCACCCGCTGCAGACCAGGTGGGCTTGCCGGCACCCGACAGCCCGAGGCAAGTGCCTCTGTCACCCCCCCACCTGAGGGAGGGTCCCCAGCAGGGATGCTGTTGTCCCGTGTCAGCACCTCGCCGTGCAGCCCGCCAGAGACCCCCCAGCCACGGGCCCGGCTGACAGAGACGGGGGCTCAGCAAACGAGGCATCGCTCGTGGACTTGCACTGCTCCCCCCAACAGAGCCGCTGCCGCGCTCACTGGCGCTGGGCCCCGGGGGCGAGGGGGTCACCGGCAGCAGTCCCGGGGCAGGGGCTCTGTCCTCGGTCTCACCAGAGCCACGCGAGGACCAACCTGCACAGCCAAAGGCGATCCAGTCTCCGGAACCGTTGACAGCAATGGACGCGATCCTCTGATCGGAGACACTGAGCGGGAAAGTGGGGCGTCTAAAAGGGGCGGCGGGTGGCCCCGCAAGCCCCCCATCCGCCGCCCCACGGCCTCATCCGGCACAGCCCGCACTCCCCGCCGTTGTCCTGTGGGGCCGGCGGGCACGCGCCCCCCTCCACTCCATCGACGGGGCCCTCACCTCAGGGAGTGGATGAGGTTGAACTCGGGGAGCTCGTGAAGGTGGAAGATTCCAGAGGCAAAGCCGGTGACCAAGAGATGGGTCTTTTTGTGGTAAGCCGCAGCGGTCAGGTTGTTAAAGTCTCCCTCCTTGTTGAAAAAGCACCTACGTGGACAGGGGATCAGAGACTTGCGAATGGAGGGCCAGAGAGCCAGGCCCATCCCACGCCCGTGTCCCGCCCCCGGGACCCCAGGCCAGGCGCCCTGGCTCCATGCAGGACACGGGCCCTGCTGCACCGGCCTCTCCTCCCCTCTGCCCGGGGCTCTGCCCTCCCTGACCCTGCAGCTGGGACACCAGGCGGCCTCCCAGCTGGGCCACGGGCTCTCCGAGTCACATCTCAGCCCCGGGGGGTGCAAGACCCCCGCCACCCTGTGGGGACACCTACTTGGCCAGCCGCGAGTACTTCACTTTTCCTTGCTGCTCCTCCGGGGCCGGGGTGGCCTTCCCCCGGACCGCGGTCTCTTCATCCTCCTCCTCCTTGTCTTCCTCCTCCCGCTGCAGCAGGTCTGCCTTCCAGCCCGACGGGGGTTTCAGCCTCAGGCCCTCGGGGGGCGTGTCACACTGCCACACACACAGGGCCCCGTCCTGGCTGAGTGTGTACAGCTGCAAAAGGAAGTGTGTGGGAGTGGGCGCGGGTGGTCCGGACGCCAGCCCACATCAGCCACGTGGTGTGGACAAGATCCCTCTCAGCTTCATCCATCCGTCTGCAGCCTGCCCCCCAGCAGGGGCAGAGACAACGGCCAGCGGGCAGCCAACAGGTGCCGCTTGTCCCTGAACACCCCCAGGTCACCTGGGAGGACCCCTGTGTCTACGGGGGTGGGGCGGCTGGCGGCAGCTGAGATCCGGGAGCCATCAGGCGAGTGAAACGTACATCTAGGCTGTTGGATTCAAAGAAGCAAGCCACGATCACGTCCTTGTGCCCCCCCAGCGCATAGTAGATGAGGTTGTCCCAGCGCTCAGCTCCGAACACCCACGTGGACATGTCTTTGCTCCCGACCGCAAAGCACCTGGACAAAAGAGACACAGCTTGTCCTCGGGACGGGGGGGGAACTCCGCGCAAGCACAGGAGACGGGGGATCAGGAGAGCACAGCCAGAGAGCCCGATGTGCACGTCCCAGTGGACGACTCACCACCCTCCTCACGGCAGCCTCGGGAGCCCTGAGCACGGACCCCCACGCCCATCAGGTGCCTCGTGGGGGGCCCTGGTTAGGGCAGGAGCACAGCCAGACACAGGAATAGGCGTTGCCACCGAGGAGGTGGGAAGGCGTGGCTACAGGGCACCACCCCTGCCCCTGCCCATCCGCTGGAGGTGCCTCCCCTGCCCCTGCCCGGGCACTGGAGCCGCTGCGCACTAGGAGCAGGAGGCGCACTAGGAGCAGGAGGCGGTCTCCGCAGACGCCCTGGGAATGGCCCTCGGCTATGCCCCACCTCCCACCCGCAGTGTGCAAAGTGGCACCAGCCCCCAGCCTCCGCCTCTCCCGCGCAAGAAGTGCAGGGCAGCTAGGAACAAGCAAGTGGCTCTCAGGTGCCTTTCAGGGCGGTAGGGGTGCGGCCGTGAGAGGACGGGGCGGCCCCACGCTGCGAGAAGCTCCCAACTGCCCCGCGGACGCAGCTGCTCGGCACACCTGGGCCAGGACGCACTGCATCGCACCTCCCCCGGCAAGGCCGCCATCCTGTGCTTTGCTTTGCGGGGACACACGCCCCAGGCAGTGTAGGCCCCGCCCCACGTGAGGCTCCGGAACTCTGGGCCTCCACGAGAGTCACCAGGCTTCCCCACCCAGCAAGAGGCCGGTTCCGGGTGTCCCCCGCAGGCCCCGCCCGCAGGCCTCACCGCGAGTCGTCCGTCCAGTCGATGCACGTGGTCTCATCATACGGCCCAAAGTAGGTCTTGTCCAGGACGAAGGCGTTGAACTCCTGCTTCCTTCCAGGAGCGTGGTACATCTGGGCAATATTGCCTTTTGTGACAACGAACTTCCTGCCGCAGAAAAGGGGGCCATCGATACCGAACACCCGTGGGGTCCCCAGACCAGCTCAGGCTGAGGACAGTGCACCTGCTATGAGAGGCAAACACAGGAGCCTGCCTCTCCATGGCCCCCGGGCCCCCTCGCCTCCTGCAGGGACTGAGGCCAAAGCAGCACAGGTGGAGTCGGAGAGACAGACCCTGCAGGCACCCTGACAATGCTGCCACACCTCTGCCCTCCCGCCAGCCTGGACAGCCGCCCCCGGGAGCCGGAAGGACAACAGGGCCCTGCATGACGGGCGCTGGGGAGCGGCCACTGCCTTGGAGGCCGTGGAACGGGGGCTCACGGCTAAAACGCAGGCTGCCCCCTCCTGGGCACATCCGGGTCAGCCTGGGTGTGAGCAAGCTGGGAAAAAGCCCTCTCTCCTGTGGCCCCTGAGCCCAGAGCGAGGCTGGGTCCGGCCAGGACCCTGTCCACGCACAACATTCTCTTCACTGTGGACATCGAGGCTGGGGGCCCCTTTGTGGCTCTGCTGTCCGGAGGCCACAGGACCCTCCTGAGGACCGTGACTGCTCTGGAAGCCGTTCTGGACGAGGACCTTTGGAACCTCCCGCTCAGGGGGGGAGTGCCAGCCCTGAAGCAGGGGGAGCAGGGACTGTGGCTGCGCAGCCCTGCGGAGCCCAGACCCGCATGCTGCCGCCTCGTGTCGGGAGAGCCCCCACGGAGTCTGCGCCAGGCCCTCACCTGCCGTCAGGAGAGAAGGACACGCTGTGCACGGAGCCCTTGAAGTGGAAGCGGTGGAGCACGGACCTGCACACCAGGCTGACCAGCAGCGCGTCCCCCCCTGCAGGAAGGGAGAGGGGCCGATGCAGCATCGCCCCAGACAGGAGGACACCCAGGCGCGTCTGCGTCCTCCCCTCAATACGCCCGCCTCCCAAAGCCCACCTGGGCCGCAGGCAGGAGGACCCGGAGACCTACACCCCCAGCGGGACAGAGTGATGGCCTCGTGTGTCCCAACCCCTGGGGCTGCTGCTTCCTGGCCAAGGGCGTTTACCTTCATCCACGATGATGGCCAGACGGCCGTCTGGGGACAGCCCGACACACTTGACATTGTATCGAGTGGCCAAGGGCAAAGTGCTGGATTTGTTGCTAAGAGACAAAACCAGAGCTGTGTCATTAGTCTCAGTTGTCAGATGAGGGGGGTCAGCCTCAGACCCTCCCCGTCCCCACCCCCCACCCTTCCTGTCCCTTCCCGGTGCCGGGGCCAGAGCTCCCGGCTGGAGAAGCGGGAAGACGACCAGGTCCCTGGAGAACATCTGGTAAAGCAGATCAAGACCTTAAAAATGGGCTTCGGTTTGTCAATTCTGTGTCTCTAACCGCGGCTGGAGAGGATTCTACAGACGTAAAGTCAGGAAACTGGGAACGAGCTACACGTTCACAGAGGGGACTAAGCACAAGGCCAGCACACGTGCGCAGAGCCGCTCTCGCGGGGCAAAGTAAGTGACGTTAAGAACGAGTAACCGCTGCTTAGAGTCTAACTTTGCTCCTCGCTGTCCTGCTTCCTAGTTCTCCTGCGACGAGCGTGTGCTCCTTGCTCCAGCAAGCCCCCCCAGATGCCACTGGGACGAAACGGCAGCCGTGATGGTCACGCCTGCACTTGGCCCTGAGTCCCTCCCACAGGCCCTGCTCTGGGGAGCTTCAGGAAGTCACCCCCGGCAGAGACGTGAACGGACGGGGAGGCCGGGGCCTGCAGAGCCGGACAGAGACCCGGGCAGCCCCGGCGACAGGAGGGTCTCACCCTGGCCACGCATGTCTGGGAAGCGGTGACAACGGACAGGAGTCCCTCCCCTTGAGAAGGAAGGAACAGAGCCACACGCCCGCCTGGGCCGACCCGACCCGCTGACGCTGTGTACACCCTGGAACAGGCTTTCGGGCCGCGGCACTCGGCGGGGGCACCAGTGAGGGGAAGGCGCGGTCGGCTGTTGCCCACATGCCCAAGGGTCACTGCTGTCAACATGCTTTTAACACACTTACTTTTTAAGGTCAAACGCCGTCACTCTGTTTCCCACAGGGCTAATAACTGAATTTCCATCGCGTGTAAAATTTAGGTTTCCGCACCGATAGACTGTCCCCAGCAAATTCGAAAACTGGAAAGAAAATGAAGCCATCTTAATGCGGCGGAAGTACAAAACGTCCCAATTTCGGGAAAGGGCTAAGCGAGCGAGGCCTCTCTCTGGTCAAGGAGACAGCATAGACTCCCTGCTGCCCCCAGGTCCCCGGTCTTTCCTGGGGTCCCTCCGGTCGTCCCCTGGGACGCTTGCTGGCCACCTGTGCAGCCCAGCCTCCAGCGACAGAGAGGAAGGCAACGTGAGCCCCGCCCCCAGGGGCCCCAAGCTCCCGCCGAGGTGGGTGAGGGGCACGGGGAGCGCCTGGGACGCCTGCAAGGACAGAAGGCCACTGCCAAGTGCAATGGGTCAGCAGTCCGGGGGCATCTGGGGCCCAGAGCGTCTCGAACAAAGCAACCTGCTGGGACCCCATTATCAACTGACTCCTTCATTCCTCATCAAACTAAAGTGTTCGCTGGACGTGCTGCTGTCCGCGGGGTCTGTGCCCTGATGCCCTCAGAGTCTACGTCCAGGGGCGCGGCGCTGACGAAGTAACTTCAGAGCCACAGCAGTGCTTCCGAGAGAGAGCGAGACAGAGAGAGACAGAGAGAGAGAGACAGAGAGACAGAGACAGACACAGAGAGACACAGAGAGATCCAAGACTGGTCAGGGAAGGGCCCCTGGAGGGGGCCGGAGCCTGGAGAGAGGCAGCCAGCAGGGCCAGCGGCTGGAGTGACCCCCGAACCTCGGGGAGCTCACAGGGAGGAGCCCGGTCAGCTGAGAGGGTTTAAGCAGAGGTGGTCCAACCCCCCCCTTTTCTTGGAGAGCACGCGCGTCACAGCAGGACGACAGCGAGAGCGGGGAGGCCAGGCGGCGATGCGGTCCCGCCGGGGTGGAGAGGGCGGATGCAGGGCAGCCCTCCCGGTTTGGGTGGCGGGGGAAGACAGCACCGAGGGGCAAGCGCCAGCAAGTGCGGGTGGCGCTGAAGAGGCCCGCGCTGTGGCCAGAGCCGGGCCAAGCCCGCAAGGACCTGGGACAAAGCAGGGAGAGTCACGCGCGACCAGGCTGGAGGCCGGGGGAGGAACTGTCTTCGAGAATCGGGACCCACGCGGCGTAGGCGGGGCAAGCCTCCAGCGTCCCCGACTAGCGGGCGGCCAAGTGGCCCTGACAGCGGAGGACGACGAAGGCGACGTCGCGGGGGTCCGCTCCGCGGCTCCTCTGCCCGCGTGCACCCGGGACCCAGGCCTTCAGTCCCGGGCTGGCCTGCCGATGCTCACCCCGCCAGGGCTCCGTTCTCTCCCGCCCACTCCTGCCGCCTGCGGGCCGGGGCCCGCCTCTCCGTCCGCGTCCCGGATCTGCGCCCGCGGCCCCGAGGCCGGCCGCGCAGGTTACAGGCTGAGAGACAGCGCGGCCCACCGCGGCCCCCGAACTCAGCGCCGCGGACCCCACTCCGCGCCCTCACTCACCCGGTACGCGAACTTCATCGCGGGCGCCTCACGTGTGCTGTGGGGCAGCCTCCGCGTCCGGGAGCGCTTCCGGGAATGGCCGCGGCGCCGCACCACAGCGCCCCCAGGCGGCCGGGAGGGACGGTGCCGCCCGGGACGGAGCCCCGCCCACAGGCCCCGCCCCCCTCCTCCGCGAGGCGGAGTCCTAGCCCGCAGGCCACGCCCCCACTCCTTCCAGAGGCGGAGTCCCAGCCCGCAGGCCCGATCCCGCTCCTCCCTCAGGCGGAGTCCCGGCACTTGGGCCCCAACCCCGCCTCCTCCCCGAGACGGAGCTGGAGACCGCGAACCACGCCCCCACCCCAGGCAGAGTCCGGTCCCGCAAGGCCCCGCCCACGCCCTTCTCGAGACGGAGTGTCCGGCCACAGGCCCGCCCCCGCCCCACCCCGAGGCGGAGTCCCAGCCCAAAAGCCCGCCCAGCTCCTCCCCGAGGCGGAATCCCAGCCCGGAGGCCCGTCCGGGCTCCACCCCGAGGCGGAGTCCCGGCCCGCGGGCCCCGCCCCCACCGCACGCCGAGGCGGGGCGTGAGACTGCCGGCCCCGCCCCCCGCAGCCGCGCACCTGCGGGTACCGAGCATGGCTGGGGCTCTGGTCTTCTTGGGTCCCGCTCGCGCCGCTGCCCAGAAGGTTCACGCCCTGAGCACCCGGGTGAGCCACTCCGACCCCACACTTACTTATTTAAGCTCTGCGTTATGAATGGGGGGACCAGAAACAAGGAGGCTGAGTAGACTAAAGAAATTGTATTAGCGATGCTACTACCAAACGTCAGAAAGGCAAGTTAACGTGATGGGCAGATCTACAAAAAACAAAACAAAACAAACCCAAGCCCTGAAGACTCAAATGTCTTTATTCCTGTGGGCTACTGGGTAATGAATTATGAAAAAAATCCCTAATGCTCCCCACAAAGCAAATAATCTATGCTTCGAATCAGGAACAAGGATTAGGGAGAGAACACCAGAAAATTCTTTTAAGTTCACACACTCAACTTTCTGCTCCTCAGCAAAAGAATGAAGTTCAAAACAGCAAAGTTTCTTCTTAAAATCTGTATTTTCAGAATTATAATGCTTACATTTTAAAGTCTTAATACAATGGTTTTAGTCTAACAATATATTACAGAATAATGTGAAAAATGACTTTCGTAGTAAACCATGAAAATGGAATTAATACCTGCAGTGTCAAAGTCACCAACCTGTCACCTTTTCCATTCACAGAATCCCAGCAAATTGTATTAATGATACTTTGGGGTCTCACAGCCTGACAGATGATGAATAAATTTAGAGAAAGGGGGCACTTTCATGAAAAATCAAACTCCAAAATCATGTAGGGTTTACTTTAAAGATCACAGTTGACTGCAGAACATTTAGATCAACGTAGTCGGTTCTTTAAAAAGTAGTATACTTTTCATTTAATGCAGACATCCGGAGTTTTTTGTTTTTTTTTTTTTCATTTCATTTTGTAACTCAATCTTATTTTAAACACTGAGGAAGAATTGGATAGTAGCCTGTGTGTATTTTCTCTACTAACTACGGGATATCAACCAAGATTTCCTAATATGAGAATCCAACCCACGACCAGCTGTGCTGACAATGGACTGTAGATAATAGTCATTTTCAGATTAAATACAAGTTCCACATTAGATCAGAAGTTATAACTTTTCCAGACATAGGAAACCCCATGAAATTCACCAAAATGGTAACTTATTTCCTTTTCCACTTGCTAGTATTTACATGTTTCACAGAGATTTGTAAAACGGCTGCATACTCTGCTTTTTAGATGCACATTCCATACCCGCGTCACGATTATTTAACAGCTGCTGCATCTTTACTAACAAAACCAGCCTGTCGCAAACACAGAAGCCTTATTTTATTTTAAACACAACAAAAATCGAATTACTGTCTTCAAAAAAAAAAAAAAGACGAAGGATTAGATGACATTTTTATGTAAAACAAAACAAAATAACAACAGAGGCACCCTTATAACTTAGGTTGCAACAGATCTCTTGGGTAATTGGGGGGGGGGGCAACCAAACCTCCAATAAATTTTATTCCATACAAATTGAGGACAGTAAGAAGCCACCATGAACATTTTGGATTTCCCCTTCATTTTCTCCCTCTAGATATATTATGTAATTAGAGAATTTCAACCTGGGATTGGAACCCAGACACACACACACACACACACACACACACACACACACACACTCTCAAACAGAAATAAGGTAACTATCGAATCACACGCCCCCCAACCCACCAGAGGGTAGAGGGAAAGCCGCATTAGGCACGGAGGCTCGGAGACTGACCACGCGAGGTGTTTCTGGCGGAATCACATCTCAAACATCTCTTCATCCACAGGGCTTGGCAGATCTCTAGGGCAATCATCAATTTTTACAACAAAACGAACTTATTTTAGAAACCGTAAGCTATCGTTAGACTCCGAAGTTCTAATTTGCCTAACTAGTTGATCAAGTTGATTAGTTTTAAAGTGCACCTAAGGAAGATGAATTTCTGAAAAGTTTAATTAAACTCACAAATGTTGATCTTCTCTACAGATCTCCAATTTCTGTAAACGAAAAGACACGGGGTGGGGCGTGGGGGATCACACCACCTTATTTGCTGAGTGAGTTGAAAGACCGCACACACAAGCGTGGGAACAAGTACTCTGAGCTGCCCCTTCGCCCCCGCCGCCCTGAGTGCCCCCAGCCCCCAACGCCAGCCTCCTCCAGCCTCTCTCGGGCAGGCGACAACAGGCTCCTCTTCTGTCCGGCTCGTTCACGGGAGGCCGCCCACTCTGGGCCTGACTGCGCCCCATTTCTGCACCAGGCTGCTCGGGCTCCATTCCGACCATGCTTACCCAGGGAAGTAAGAGTTCTCTGTCTCTTATGTACAAAAATACACTGCTTTGGAGAGCTGGAAAAGGTTTCATACAGCCAACACTTATTTACAAGCTGTGACTCTCACACCAGTAAAAACAAACACACATTTATTTTGTCCTTGATTTTTGGTGCAACTTCTACATAAACATTACATCAGTTAGTTTGTACTTTTAAAAATAATAAATCAACCATATGTACAATTAAATTTACAACCGAGAGCAAATTATTCCATTGGTAATGGTTATGACTGCAATTTCAGTGGACCAGCAGAGAATATTCCAAGACTTCCGTCGTTCCCACAGCCAGACTAGACGCACTGACAGGGCCCCTCCAGTCCCCACTGAAATGGAGCCTCTTAATCTCTAGGACTTAAGGTGCAGGAGAAAAGTATTGATTATACAGTGACGATGACATGTAAAGACTTTAAAGGTGAGAAGAAAACAACGTATCAACCCCCCACATATATAATGATAATTAAAATAAATACATATTTAATTCCAAGTGCATATGGTATTCGATCAATATCACGGGGCAAAGGGGTTCCAGAAACGTTTAGTCCTAAACTAGTTCAATACCAAGTTGTCCCTTAGGCCCTGGTCTAGTCTCCCCAAAGTACCTTAAAATGGCTCCAGCTAATGGAGGCTCCAGGCCCTCCCAGTGTGACGTCCCAAGGCACAGAAGGGCTCTGTCCCCACCCCCCCAGCCCCCAGCCTCGCTGACCTGCCCTCAAAGGGGGTTATTCTGGAAAAGCACAACTCAGCTGGGTAAAGGATGGTGTTTTACCCCCCAGGAGACTTACAAATCCACCTGGTCCGGAAAGAGGGCAGCCGTGTGCCCAGAAAGGCACACACGTGTCACTACTAAGACGGCCAGGGCGGCCGTGTGTCCCCGGGAAGGCCCACGGACCGGGTAAGGAGCCAGCGGACCGGGAGGCCGCCGGGCCACGGAGCCCGGCACAGACCGCGCGGAGGGGGCAGGGAGGGGGCCGGCGGGGGTGGGGTGTAGGGCAAACACCGGAGGCGCCGGCACAGGCCCAGGGAGGATAAAAGAAAGAACCACTGGCAACACAAAAGGACGCTGTAACGCAGCGGAGCAGCCGCGCGCTGCCGTTCTCAGCCGCCCCCGGGCCGGGCCGAATCACCGCGAGTCTGGTTAGCGCTAGCGGGTGCCGATGGGGAGCGGCGGGGCGGGAGCCCTTCCAGCGCCCTCACGCCCGGCCCGGGGCGCGCGGCGACCCGAGGCGTGGTCATGTGACGCTGACTTCGAGAACGTGGTCGTCTTTGCTGGGGATGACCAGCACCTGCGCGCCCACGCTGGCGTTGAAGACCTGGCCGGGCGGCAGCGCCTGCAGCCGGGGCATGGGCAAGCCTCTGTGCTCGCCGCCGGAGGCCGGGTGCGCGCCGGCCCTGCTCCTGCCACCGCCGCCGTCCGGCTGCTCGTCCACGTGCTTGTCCACCGACAGCCCGTCGCTCTCTATCCAGCTGTCTGCAAAATGCACAGCGAGTCACACGCGGGCCCGCCGACAGGGACCCCGCTCCCTGCCCCGGGGAGCAGCAAGCCGCCCCAGCTGACCTCCCGTGCGACAGCACGTTCAATGAGGCCACCCCCTAAAGGGGACCCAGCTGCGGAGCAGGTGCCTGCCACCTGTGACCACGACCCGGTTTCCGGTGCGACTCCGTGGCGCCAAGCACGCGCGGCTGATGGGCAAGCCCGGTCCCTCCCCGCGCGACCCGTCTCGCGCTCCAACAGCCAGCGCGCTCCATCTTCGAGAACTTACCAGCGTCCAGTTGCGAGGAGTGCGCGGAGTGGTGGGGGAGGTATTTGAAGAGCCTGACGTCGGGAAGGGGCAGGTAACCCGCAAAGAGCGGCATCACTTCCATGTGGACGCGGTGAGTGGCCCGGGCGGCCACGGGCATGGAGATGACGCCAGAACTCTTCCCACACACCGCCCAGTTGCTACTGTTGTCGACCACTGAAACGCAGACGGAAAGCACTGGTGTTTCCCCAGCAAGAGCATCGGTATCACCCCAAAATAAGGCCGTCAACAGTCCCACACTCCAGAGCGTAAAATCCCACACCGGGTACGTCCTGTGTCTTAAGGTCTCCTAACTGCACCTGAACGTGAAACACATATGGTTTAATAACTAAAATATATGTTAGGCGCACAGGGAAAATCAGTTTTTTCTCCTCAAGTTAATAAATGAACAGCAACTCAATTTCACTTGAAAGCTGTGGGTGTCATGCTTACAAGTGTGGTCGCCCTGGCCGGGAAACTTGGAATGCGGCAGGGCGGGACGCCGGTTCGTCTGGTATGTGGTTGGTACGTGGTGGCATCGGAGTAGGGTCCCGATCCCAACCCTGCCGCTCAGACCAGCCTCTCGGCGGGAGGGGAAGGGACGCACGGAGAGCGCTTCCGCCACCAGGGGGCCTCCATGCGTGGCACTGACCAGCACCATCACGGCACAAACGTGATGCCGTTGAGTGCGACGCAAGTACCTAACTGGGCAGGCATTCAAAGGTAAACAGGACTGGAGCCTTGTCCTCAAGAAGCGATGACCTTGCAGAGAGGTCACAGCGTCCCCTCTGTAAGGGGACACAAAGGAGGAGCCCAGATGCTTCAAGGGCTTGAAGCTTCACAAGCAGCAAAGACAGGGCAGTGGAGGGCAGGCTGCCTACAGATGGGGGGGGGCGGGCTAGGGGACAAGTGTTACCAAAGGACATACAGAGCTGAAGCCGCATGTGGGAGGGACACGCCGGGGCAGCTGTGTGTGTGGTCCCCGGGGCAGGCAGGACCTCAGGTCGGAGCGGGAACCGAGGCCCCACATGCACGGAGAGTCGTGGCAGTGGGCTCCGCAACGCCACATTTGGGGATAAAGTCCGCCACTTTTACTCCAGCATGTCCTTCATGAAGCAGAGGCAAAATGCGCTTTATTAAATGCGACCCTTAAGCAACCATCTTTTTAACTTTAACTCGGAAATGGTTAGACTCACAAGAAGTTGCGAAACGAGAGGGGGGCGGGCAGGCCCCGGTGCCCCCAGCCCGGGCGCCCCGCCACGCCATCTGCCGGGGCTCGGCACGGGGACACGGGCGCAGCGCGGGGCACAGGCCACCCAGCTCACTGGGACTGCATGAGCGCGGCCATTCAGTCTGGGGAGTTTGGCAGCTGTTGTCTCGAAAACGAGCGGCGGGAGCCTGTCACGTCAAAGTTGCCAGTGATATAATCTGCAACTCTGATCAAAGGTAGAAGTTTGGAAAACAGATCCTGGCAGCGTCCCGGGACCCGGACGACCCTGATGAGCTCAGCGGGAGCTGGGAATGGATGCGAGTGTGAGGTACGGTGGGACAGACGGACTAGTACGTGCAAGACCTGCATCCGTCAGGAAGCACGCTTCCCAAGTGCCCAAGCCACGGGGTCACAGAACGCTGCCTGCGTGAGGCAGCCTTTCAAACCGCAAGCCAGGGGCGCCCGGGGGGCTCAGCCGGGCGAGCGTCTGACTCTTGATTTCCGCTCGTGAGACAGGGTCCCGTGTTGGGCTCTGTGCTGGGCGTGGGGCCTGCTTAGGTCTCTCTCCCTATCCCCCCCCCAACCCCTCTGCCCCTAACCACCACCGGCCCCGCCCACTCACGCACCCTCGCTCGCTCTCCCTCTCAACAAAAAAGAAAAAAAGAAAGTCAAACCACAAGCCGGGTGAAGGGATGGGAAGAAACCGAGTACGCAAAGCTCAGTCACATGACTTCAGATTCCACTTGGTGACTGGCCTCGGAAGGCCCGGCCCGCGTCCGCTCTGGCGCAGGGTCACAGGGGAGCAGCCACACCTAGAAGGTTGCTCGCAGACGCTGCCCCGCGCCGACCGCACACCTGCAGGCCTGGGGCCTCCTCACGCGCTCCAGCCAGCGCGACACGGAGCCGCACGCCGAGCGCAGCGGAGGGGAAGGCCTGGCCGCCTCCGGGGAACCAGGGACCAGAGGGATTTGAAAGAACTCAAATTAATGTCCGTCTTCCATTTTCTTTTCTTTTCGTTTCTTTATTTTGAGAGCGAGAGAGCACGAGATGGGAGGGGCAGAGAGACAGAGTCCCCAGCTGGCTCTGCACTGTCAGTGCGGGGCCCGCCGCGGGGCTGGGCCCCACCAACCGTGACACCGTGACCTGAGCTGAAGCCAGACCCAGGCAGGCCTCTTCTCGCTATTTTCGTCTTGTCTCGGGAAACAGCTATTTCTCAAGCATGCGGTCATGTAACGGTCACGCAACGTAACGTGATCTGTTATGTAACTAAAGAAAGAGAGAGTCGGCTCCTCAACCGTTTCTCAGAGCATAAAAGGTCCCGACACCCCACAGGAGACCTGCTGAGGAAGCAGCCCCGGCCCTGACGGAGGCGGCGGTGGCCGGAGCAGGGGGCCTCGGGGGCAGTCAGCGAAGGGGGGGAGCCCAGGCAGGGGCCGGCGTCGGGTGGGGGACGGAGCGGGGGATGCCGGGAGGCCAGAGGGGAGCGGGCAGGGGCCGGGACTCCAGGACGCGTGGCTGCTGAGCGCCAGACTTCCGGCCTTGCTTCCAGGGTCGGGGGAAGACCCCGACTCCCAGGCTCAGAGGGACAGCAGCTCTAGGGGCCCCAGTTCTCAGCACTGAGCCCGACGACTGCCTGAAAATACCCGTAGGAAGAACGACTCCCCAAACACCAAGTCCAACAACCTGCCAGCCTAGGAACATGCTATACAATGAAACATGCAAATGAGCTTTTTTTGATTCTAGAACATTCCCTCTTCAGACAAGGCACACTATATTCGAGAAAGGGAGGGCACCATCCCTTCAAGCACTGGATTAGCACCAACAGTTAGGGAAAGGGGCACCCGCAGACCTACCTTCATACATGAGCTTGGTGGAAAAGTACTCGTCGGACTCGGTCAGGGCCTCGTCCTTGTCCACCTCCAGGAGGTCCGAGAGCCGCGTGATGGACACCTCCAAGGAGCAGAGCGAGCCCGTCCTACAGTGCTCCGTCCCCGAAGGGGGCAGTATCTCAGCTCTCACGTTATATAATGTCTGGGCGAGAGAGAGAGAGAGAGAGATTGGGAGAGAGAGGGAGAGCACAGATGCAGAAACACCCTGAAGAAACGCTATTCAAGGCTGGGGCGCTGCCCACAGACGTGAAAGAGGCCGGAGCGAAGGGGCTGGCCCAGCGCGATGCGGAGTCAGCCAGGAGAGCCGCGCCATGGCCCGTGCCACCACCTGCAGGGACAGCCTGCTTGGTAGGTCCCCGCCTCAGCCCACCTCAGTCTCTCTTTTTTTTTAAGACGTTTGTTTATTTTGGGAAGAGGGCAAGCAGGGGAGGGGCAGGGAGAGGGGGATGGGAAGTCAGAGGATCCGAAGCGGGCTCTGCACGGACAGCAGAGAGCCTGATGTGGGGCTCGAACTCATGAACATGACCTCAGCCACCCAGAAGACCACCCCGCCTTAGTCTCTTTTTAATGCAGACCATTTTCTATTTTTTTTAAAATTCTTTTTAACGTTTATTTATTTATTTGGGGGGGGGAGGGACAGAGAGAGAGTGAGAGAGAATCCCAAGCAGGCTCAGTGCTGTCAGCACAGAGCCCAATGAGGGGCTCAATCCCAAGAGCCGCGAGATCATGACCTGACCGAAATCAAGAGTTGGGCGCATAACCGACTGAGCCCCCCAGGCGCCCACCCCAGTGCTGACCATTTTCAAGTCTGCACGACAGTAGCAAGGACAAGCCCAGGGCTCGCTATGCCTGTCACCCAGATCCAGGATTATCACGTTTTGCTGCATTTGTGTTCTCTCTCTATGGATCGACACCTATTTCTCTGCCTGGGGCATCGAAGGCCGACTGCACAGAAGCTGTGCCTTCACCCCTCGGCACCTACGGAACACGGATGTCCTCTACCAGACGTGGCGCCAGAACAACCACAGGCCAAGGTCACGCCCCTTCCTTGCTCCCACGAAGCATCAAAGCTACCTCGGCCCAAATGTCCCTTTCTCCACCTTGACCTCCTCACCCGAAGGCCACACCTGTTCACACTGCCGACATTCTCACCAGCCGGGACACACCAAGACCCACAGCCCCCACAGGGGGTGGCAGCCTCCCCACCACTCAGGCTGGCGGTTGCACTTCTGAAGGTGAGCATTCTCCGTAGGGTGTTCTGTTTGTTCAAGCAGAGCGCGGGGGCCCTGCCTGGACCCTGGCCCCGCCTGCACGCGCGTGCCCTCCATGCCCCCGATGACAGCCACAGGGTCCCGAGCGATACGAGTTCGGGACGGGGTTTCCCCAGCACACCCTCCCTGCCTCCCTCACGTGCCCCCTTAGATAAGAGCCCCCCAGGCTTACCGAACCCCACTCTCGAGTCTGAACTGAGCAGTGTAGCCCGAGCCCGGGAACCCCAGACCCTGGCACAGGCCCACAGCTCCTGCCCTGCCGCCCACGGTGTGCACTCCGCCTCCGCCTCCCCATGTGGCCCTTACGGCGCGCCACGTGCTTCCTCCAGGGCCCGTGAGCACCAACTTCTCCTTGTCCTTTCTCGTGCTCTTTCGGGGAGCCAGGGCGTGCCACCCCGTGCTCTGCGCCACACACAGCAAGTGCTGACTTACTGAAGTCGTAACATATGTGAAATTATTAAGGCGTAACTCGATTCAAAAGTGTTCTGTGGGTACTGTGAAATGTTCGAAGAATATAGATCTTAGAATTGTAAAAAGCCTACTGCCGAAATAAAACATTTCTCAAAGACCTCACAAGGTGACCAGAAGTCCTAGACGGGCCCTGCTCGGGGATTTTCCCGGCAAACCCCCGATCACATCCGCCTGGGGGCGGGACAGACTTCTAGGATCTAGGGGATCGGCCACCTATAAACGATGGCCGATGGCGGGGGTGCGACCCCAGGGCCTGGAGGAGAGGCATCCGAGTCTCGGGGAACAAAGGGGGCCAGCGGGTGAAGGAGCAGAGAAGGAAGGCAGCGTCCGAGGGCTGACCCAACAGCCTCCCGCCCCCGAGAAGCGCCCCGCGGGGCTGCACCGCCTGCGAGCTCAGGAGAGGCAGAGTGAGCTCTGCTTGGAGCTCGGAAGGGAGCCCAGAGACACAGAGTGATGAAGGGGAGTGTGCTAAGGGCACGTCCTCCACCACTGCCTTCTGCCGCCATGTGGGACGGGGGAGCGTGGCTGGGGGGCGGGGGTGGGGGAGCTCGAAAACAGAAGCCGGCCTGAGACACCCCCCTTCCCCTGGCGGCGGCGGTCAGGGCCTACAAACTGTTACAAGGGTGGCCCACTGATTGCAACAAGGGTGCCAAAACCGTCCAACAGGGAAAGAACAGTCTTTTCAGGGGCGCCTGGGTGGCTCAGTCAGGTGGGTGACAGACTCTGGATTCTGGCTCAGGTCAGATCCCAGGGTTGTGAGATCGAGCTCCACATCGGGCTCCACGCGGAGTGTGGAAGCCTGCTTCAGATCCTCTCTCTCTGCCCCTCCCCTGCTCATGGTCTCATTCTCTCTCTCAAAATAAGTAAGTAAACATTAAAAAAAAATAAAATGAAACCATGATGATGGTTGCATAACCCTGTCCATATACTAACTGTGCTGAACGGTCCACTTCAAATGGGTCAAGTTCATGGTGTACAAACTATACATCTAAACACAGCTTCCTTCAAAAAGCGGGGTCTCTATTCCTGGGCCTCAGAGGATGCATTCTCAGACAGCGGTCCCCCGGAAACACCTCTGTGCTCTCCATGTGGAGAGGAAGCAGAAAAGACAGAAGCGACAGCGGGACGGCGGGAGAGTCACCGCCGCGGGAAGCAGGCCACATCACACTCAGGCTCTGTGCACAGGAGTGGCTGTGGCACTGCTGGTAACACGCCAAAAAGGCATCAGTTTGGGCTCCGAAAAGATGAGTCACGGTGGTGACGACACTGGAGTCTAAGGCTGATAAAGACAGTGCGATAAGACAGTCTTTTGGCTGAAAGGAGTTACTGAAAAAACTGCTAATATCAAGAACCACACACGCAAACACACCTCACAGTGTCGTTTGACAATTTGAGGAGTAAAAAGAAAAGGAAACAGCACAAAAGTGTGTATTTTCGTTTTGATTTCCCTAACGCAAAATCCAGTGGTCTCACCAAAGAAATGAAAACACAACTGCGTCTCATCTAGCTCAAGGCGACGTTCTGCTCCACACTCCCTGCTCAGGTTATAGGAACGTCTTCGCAAAACCGATGAAGTCAATTTCTATAATATTTTCAGTGTGTCTTTAAAAAAACTAGAGATGTGCCTTTATAGAGTAACTCGCTCGAGGGGCAGCCAGGATCGGGGTGAAAGGACTCTAAGGAATAGTTCCAGGAGATTCTGAATGTGGGCAAGAGGGAAAGGGAGCAGAGTTCGGGAGCCTTCACCCTTCATAAACACTCATCTGAAGGCCACCGGCAGGCCCGCGCCGGGACCACGCACGTCACCTGAAAGGAACCTGCGGGTCTAAAGTACAATCAGCCAACGACTGAGCTACTCCAAGTGCTAACTATTTTCCTTGATCGGTTGCTTCGTTACTTTGAAAGATATTTTTTCTGATTTTTTTTTAATTAAAAGGAGTATGATGGCACCTTTCATTTTCCCACCCCACACTCCCACCAAAAAATAATACAATACATACGAAAAAATTTTCCACTTGAAATTCGTACGTGTACGGCTTTAAGGGGATGGAGGGCTGTCCTCCCGAGGCCGGGGAGAATCCAACGGAGAAGCAGCAGCGCAGGGAAGGGGGGGGCTCTCGCGTCCACTTCAGCTCCCACACAAAGAACACCGACTGCTTGCTGTGGATGCGCTGCGGGAAGAGTCACTGTCATTGCGCGCACGCCCGCAGCGGACACTGCGCCCCAAGCCGCCGCCGGAGCCCCGCCTCCTGCCCGCCTTCTCCCGAGAAGACTGGGCCGAGTCAGTTAAAGGTTTAAATCTTCTAGGATTCCAGAAGCTTCACGGCCAAGGGGGCCATAACGGTGCTTAGAGAACGCTTGTCAGTACACAGTAAGTCATACATTTCCAAACCGGGAAAGGCCATCGACCCATGGAGAAGGACATCTTTACATTCAGGCCAATTTCGTGGCATTGAACGTTAGCTTAGATGGAGGGCCAGCACCCGCCCTGAGCACGGGCACACCCCTGAGCATCTGAAATGGGCCAACTGTTAGCTGGGAAAGACCCTTCAAAAATGCTCCAGATCAGACATCCTAAGAAAACCCCTGAACTCTGCAGCAGCAAGGCCGGCGCTCAGCCGCGCAGCGTGACCACGGGCAGGACGCTTTACGAAGCTACATGGACACCTGAGAGGTCTTCCCTGGGCACGGACAGGCGTTTACAGAAATCTGTGCCCACAGTAGGGCAGGCTTAACATTTAATTCTTCTCAAGACACAGATATCATGCTACTTCCTAATCCACCCACTGTGCGGCTCAGCCCACAAAACACACATCACGCACACCACGGCCGTTTCAGAGCAGCGGGAGACACGCTCATCGCCAGGGACGTGACTCCCTGGGTTGCAAGGCTCACTCTACACACACACCGTGTCTTCACCCAAACCTGGACACCACCGTCACACTCTGGCTCCCACTGTGCTTCCTGCTGGGGGGGGGGGGTCGGGATGCTCGATCCCAGAGAACGGTCACCTGTGGGGACTTCGTGTTCAGAGGCACCAGCTGCAGGTCGGCACCACTGTCGGGACCCAAGAGGTTACCCTCGGACAGCTCAAAGTCAAGTTCTGACAAATTCTGGACACAAACTTGAACATATTTCCTAAAGCAGAAAGACAAAAAATACACTTTTGAAACTTAAGAAGTTCAGTAAATGCATTTTGGTTTGCTGGAAGATCTTCTCGGGGAACTGAACAAGGGGCACCGTGAAGTAAAAGGCAGGTGTCACACAGGTTTCTGCTTCCGGTTTTATGTGGGAATGTGTCCCTCCCAAGACCAATCTCCCTCAGCAAGCTGCTTCTGAGGAAACACGGACCAAAGAATGCTCTGTTTCTGATCCAGTGTTGTTACACGATTGTCACTGGCCTTCCTGCACACACGCAGGGAGTTAGGCTGGAAAGGGTGCCGGTTACGCCCAGAGAAACTAAGCGCGGGGCTCACGTCGACCCCTGATGCACACGAAGGGGAGTCTGAAAAGCGGGTCTGAAACTAAGCAACCCGGGTTCCGTCCGGAAGTGCTGGTGTCTGTACCACTAACACCCACAGTCCCCGCCCCGGAATGTGAAGGAAAAGCCCGCAAGCCGCTGGCATGACGTTCCACTCCGAATGCGGTTCTGACGCCGTTGTTCCCAAATGATGCAAAGGTCATCAAAGGTCATCAACGGATGAAAACAAAAGGAATTTTATGACGAGGCCAGACTCAGCCCTGAGTCCAGCGGTATGACTGTCACCACTTCTGGTGGGACAGCCGGACAGGGTCTCCCGGTGCTGACACAGGGCACAGGGCTCCGCCCCCAAGCACTCTCGTCCAGCGGCTGAATCAGAATCGAATCTGGCTTCTAGAGCAGGAGGCTTCTCCCCTGGAGGCAGCTGTGCCCCTGCAGGGGACATGGTGCTACAACTCGGGACCCTTCTGGTGGTCACGGCGGGGGGGTGGGGAGGATGGGAAGGGCCACGGGCATGAAATGGGAGAGCCGGGGGTGGGGCGCAGAACCCCCCAGGCCCGCAAACAAGCAGCTAGCAGACCCGAGCGTCAGCAGTGCTGGGGCTGAGAAGCCTGGCCTCACGGGAGCCAGCAGTTGGCTTAGGAACTAGTCACCCTCCCCCCAAGATTGTGACCAGTCAGGTTCAGAAAGGCGGACCTTCTAGAAGAGACCTGACCCAAGTGTGTCAACAGGTCACTGGCTTGAGACACAGGAGGAGAGAACAAAGTATCTAACGATCAAACGGGGACTTGGTTTGGACCCCACACCCTCCCCGCGCAAGGGCATTTCTGAGGCAGCTGGGAACGGGAGCACGGACTGGCCGGCGCAGGGCACAGGAAATCGCTGTGGATCTCAACAAGTGGACGACGGCGTCACAGTACGTAAGAGAACACGCCCATTGTCCCCGGGGCCAAGCTCTGAAGAGCCAGGGTCTCCAGGAGGGAGGGCGTGGGGCGGGAGCAGGGCCCGGAGTCCCCCTTTACCGTGTCCCGGCTGACAGAAGAGAGTGTGTGGTCCTGAAGGGCACGCTGAAAGTCAGAGCAAGGACGGTGGAGTAGATGGACCACGGGCAATCAATGGACACCTGAGGAGGAACGGAGGACACGCATGCAGACCACGCACGACCACGGCCACCAGCACCCCACCCATCCAGATCCGCAGTGGCTGCCTATTCCTGGACACCCGATGGCCTCACCGTCTCTTACTTAGAAGGCAAAGCCCTAGTAATCAGATGCATGAACAAAGGGGAAACGTAAAGCTACGAACACAGACAAGAGAGGAACACGGAAGTGGCCAAACGTCCGTGAGTCGCCAGAACGGTCTCCAAAGCTTTCTAGGTTTTTTTAGATTCCACACATAAGAGAGACCATACGGTATCTGTCTCTCCCTGCCTGACCTATTTTGGTGAGCAGAGTGCCCTCAAGGCCCATCCACGTTGCTGCAAATGGCGAGATTTTCTTCTCTTCTAGGGTGAGTAATGTTCCCTGGGCATCTATACAAGGTTTTCTCGGTCCCCTCACCCATCAGCGGACACTGAGGTTGTTTCCACGTCTAAAGCTGTGGTGAACACGGGGGTACAGATACCTTTTCAAGTAGCTGTGTTCATTTTCTTTGGATAAATGCCCGGAAGTGAAACTGCTACACTGTAGTTCAACTTTTAATGCTTATTTTTGAGAGAGAGAGAGAGAGAGAGAGAGACAGAGTGCGAGTGGGGTAGGGGCAGAGAGAGGGAGAGAGAGAGAGAATCCGAAGCAGCTCCAGGCTCTGAGCTGTCAGCACAGAGCCCGACGTAGGGCTCGGACTCACGAACCGTGAGATTACGACCTGAGCTGAAGTCGGACGCTTAACGGACTGAGCCACCCCAGGTATCCCTATTTTTAATGTTTTGAGGAGCGTCCATGCTGTTCTCCAGAGTGCCGCACCAGTGTGCGCCCCCACCAACGGTGCAGGAGGGCTCCTTCTCCCCACACCCCATCGACCTGACTAGCGATGTTGAGCATCTGTGTGTCTTCTCTGGAAAAATGTCTACGCAGATCTTCTGCCCATTCTATCAGGTTGTGGGGCCTTTATGCTATTGAGTTGTAGGAGTCCTTTATATATTTCAGGTATTAACACCTTATCAGATACCTGAGTTGAAAATATTTTCTCCCATTCAGTAGGTTGTCTTTTCACTCTGTTGGTTTCCTTTGCTGAGCAGAAGCTCTTTTATTTGACGTGGTCCCACTTGTTTTATCTTTGCTTTTGGTGTCAGATCCATAAAATCGTTGCCGAGACCAATGTCGAGAAGCTCACCACCTATTTTCTTCTAGGGATTTTATGGCTTTAGGTCTAACATTCTAGCTTTTAATCCATTTTGAGTTAATTTTTTTGTGGATGATATAAGACAGGGCTCCGGCTTCATTCTTTTGCATGTGGCTGCCCAGTTTTCTCAGCACCTTTTCTTTGAAGACACTGTCCTTTCTCCATTACACATTCCTGGCTCCTCTGTCATAAACTGATCATGTGCGTGTGCATGTATTTCTGCGCTCTGTAATTCTGTGCCGCCGATCTGTGCACGTGCTTTCATGCCAATACCACGCTGTTTTGGTAACTGTAGCTTTGTAATATACTTTCAAGTCAGGGAGCACGGTGCCTGCAGCTTTGTCCTTTCTCAAGAAAGTGGTGGGTATTTGGGGTCTTTTGTGGTTTCATACACATTTGAGGATTCTCTATTTCTATGAAAAATGCCACTGGAGTTTTGATAGGGATCACACTCAATCTGTCTGTTGCTTTGGGTGGTTACGGGTATTTTAAGAGTATGAAATCTTCCAACCCATGAGCACAGATTATCTTTCCGTGTATTTGCATCTTCTTGAATTTCTTTCATCAGTGTCTTGTAGTTTTCTTTCTTTTTTAAACATTTCATTTATTGATTGATTTTTAAATTTACATCCAAGTTAGTTAGCATATAGTGCAATAATCTTTTCAGGAACAGAATCAATGATTCATCCCCTACATAGAACACCCAGTGCTCATCCCAGAAAGTGTCTTCCTCAATGCCCCTCACCCATTTAGCCCATCCCTCACCCATTTAGCCCATCCCTCACCGATTTAGCCCATCCCACACCCAATTAGCCCATCCCTCACCCATTTAGCCCATCCCTCACCCATTTAGCCCATCCCTCACCCATTTAGCCCATCCCACACCCAATTAGCCCATCCCTCACCCATTTAGCCCATCCCTCACCCATTTAGCCCATCCCTCACCCATTTAGCCCATCCCACACCCATTTAGCCCATCCACACACAGAGCCCTTCCAGCAGACCTCAGTTTGTTCTCTGTATTTAAGAGTCTCTTGTGTTTTGGCCCCCCTCCTTGTTTTTATATTATTTTTATATTTTTATATTCCCTTATATTCATCTGTTTTGTAGTTTCCAATACATAGTCATCTCCTTGGTTAAATTTATTGCTAGGTATTTTATTCTTTTAGATGCAATTGTAAATAGAATTATTTTATTTCTCTTTCTGATAGTTCATTTTTAGTATATAGAACCACAACAGAGTTTTGTGTATTCGTTTTGTATCCTGCAACTTTACTGAATTTAAGTTTTTTGATGAAGCCTTTAGAGCGGTATATATATAATATTATGCCACCTGCAAATAGTGACATTTTACTTCTTTCCCTCCAGTTTGGATGCCTTTTTTTTCTTTTTCTTGCCTAACTGCTCTGGCGAGGACATCCAAAACCATGTTGGAGAAAAGTGACAGGAGTGGGCATCCTTGTCTTGTTCGTGATCTTAGAGGAAAGGCTTTCAGCTTTTCACCGTTAAGCATGTTATCAGCTGTGGGCTTGTCATATGTGGCCTTTATTGTGCTGTGGTATGTCCCCTCTATATCCACTTTGTCGAGAGTTTTTATCATAAATGGATGTTGAATTTTGCCAAATGCTTTTCCTGTGTCTATTTTCATCCTTCACTTTGCTACTGTTACCATGGTGGATCACAGAGACTGATTTGTGGCTGGTGAACCATCCTTGCATCCCGGAAATAAATCCCTTTTGATCACGTGTATGATCCTTTTAGTGTATTGTTAAAATTTGGTCTCTTAATATTTTGTTGAGAATTTTTGCACATATGTTCATCAGAGATACTGGCCTGTAATTTTCTTTTCTTGTGGCATCCTTTTCTGATTTTGGTATCAGATTAACGCTGGCCTCACAGAATGAGTTTGGAAGAGTTACCTCCTCTTCTGTTTTTTGGAAGAGTTCAAGAACTGTATTAAGAATGTATTAAGAATTAATACAATCTTCTTTGAACATGTGGTAGACTTCACCAGTGAAGCCTTCTGGCTGGACTTTCATATGTTGGGAGGTTTCTGATTTTTTAATTCAATCTCCTTACTAGCAAACATTCTGTTCAGATTTTGTTTCGTCATGATTCACTATTGGTAGGTTGTATGTTCCTAGGAATTTATCCATTTCTTCTAGGTTGTCCGATTTGTTGGCATATGATTGTCCATAATAGTCTCTTAGGATCCTTTGTACTTCTGTGGAGTCAGCTGTAACATCTCTCTGATTTCTGATTTGAGTCCTCTCTCTTTTTATCTTGGTGAGTCTAGCTAAAAGTCTGTCAACTGTATCTTTTCAAAGAACAAGCTCTTAGTTTCACTGATCATTCCTATTGCCCTTTTGGGCTATTTCATTTCTTTCTGCTCTAATGTTTGTTATTTCTTTCCTTCTACTAACTTTGGGCTTTGTTCTTCTTTTTCTAGTTCCTTCAGGTGTAAAGTTAGGCTGTTTGAGACTTTTCCTATTTCTTGAGGTGGGCCTTTATCACTATGAACTTTCCTCTTAGAACTGCTTTTGCTGCATCTCATAAATTTTGGTATGTTACATTTCCATTTTCATTTGTCTCGAAGTATGTTTTGATTTCTCCTTTGAGGTCTTCTTTGACCTAGGGATTGTCCAGTAACATGTCATTTAATCTCCAATTATTTGTGAATATTCCAGTTTTCTTCATGTAATTAATTTCTAGTTTCATACTGTTGGGGTCAGAAAAGATGCATGACATGATTTCAACCCTCTTTCAACTGGTTTTCAGCCAGTACTTCTTCAAGGAGATTTCTGACCCTTTCTCTCTCTCCTCCTCCTGGAAGCCCCGTGATCCAAATATTAGTCTATTTGATGTTGTCTTATAAGCTCCTGTCTTCCCTTTTTTTCATTCTTTTTGCTGCTCTGATTGACGGAGTCCCGCTGACCTCGAGTTGCTGATCCTTTCTTCTGCTTCATCTGCTCTGTGTTTCAGTTCGGCTGCTCTGTTGTTCACTCTGTGATTTCTGTCTGCTACGTTCTTACGCCTCCCGTCTCTTGGGTGAAGTGTCCATTCTTTGTGTCCATCTGTTTTCTCCTGTTCGGTGAGCATCTTCGTGACCGTTGCTTTGAAGTGCTTATCAGGTAAATCACTTTTCTCCGTTTCATGGAGGTGTTTCTTTCTGAGGTTTTATCTTGTTCTTTCCTGCGGAACTTACTCCTGTTTATCCGGTTCGCTGGCCTCTCTGAGCTCCTCTCTCTACAGCAGACGGAACGCCCGCCTCTCCCAGGCTCAAAGGAGCGGCCTCATGGAGGAGATGACCCTCGTCATTCGGTCCCTTCCCAGCTCTCTGCTGTCACTCAAACCTTCGTGCTGTCCCGGCACCTGTTGTATTTTTAATACCTCCCAGCCCAGCAGTGGAGGGTGTCATCGTCCCAGAGCGGAGGGTCTCAGCACCTAGATTCAGGGTGACTGGAAGCCAGACCTGCCGGCAGCAGCTTTTTAAAGTATGCGAATATGGTCAGTCCTGTGGGGCCGTAAGTGAGCACTTCTATATTTGGGCTATTAAAATCCTCAGAACGGTCATCTGTGTCACAAGACATGGACACGCTTGAATGAGCACAATGGTAGCTATGCATTCCTTGAGCTGATGGACTGTGGATCTGGGACCAAAGTCATTGGTCTCTCAACAGTCGATAAGCATCAACATCAAAGCATAACGTGATAGAGGCTCCTCCTTGCTAAGTCTGATGTGACGTTTCAGTGGACAGAAACCGAAGCACACCAAGACACAGAACTCAATCTAGCCTGCTCACCACAACAAACGGACTATAGACCCAAACCTACCTCCCCCTCAGCAAACGTTCTCTCTCTTACACTAAACTGTCCTTCCCTCTTGAGTTAGTGGAGAAAACTTAGAGTCTGTTTGTCTTTGTCCTTGCACGATATACCCCTTATCTAAGAAGGGGTGATTCAAAGATATAAATGCTAAATCCAGTGAGAGGATGTGGGATCAAGAAAGGGAAATCTGCCACTTCACCCAAAGTCCCCCTTGAGTGCACACACGGCGGGCAGAGGCCGCCATCGCGGGCTGAGCAGCGCCAGCCTCTCCTTACTTTGTGCTCCGTGGTGGCCATGCGTCGGCCAGCGTTCCGCGCGTCCTTAGGCTTCCTGTGGGACTCTGTCATCCCCAGCGCGCCGCCCTCTCCTCCAGTTACTGGAGCTGAAGGTAAAGAGAGAACTTCCAGTTCAAATTCAATCACGTGGTACGCAGGAGCAGCGGGCAGACTGATGCTCGTGACCTTGTCGGACGACTGAACCCGGAGCAACACATCAGAAGCCTTTTCTAGGAAAGACAGAGAAAGTCACTTCTAACACATTCCCTACGCTGCCCCTTTCTCTTCTAGTAGGCGACAGGCTCAGCAGTGAGGTTCCTGCCCAACTCCTGCTGCTGCTGCGCATGCGGAAGAGCGTGTGCAGAAAGGATTAACGCGGGAGAGCAGAGGCCAGAAAATTGGGAGCAAACCCTCTAAGACAGGAGTGCTGTCTGCAGCTGGCGGCTGTGGGCCAGAGAACGGTCCCTGTGCTAAGTCTGCCGGCGGAAAAGGGACACTTCCCACATGGCCCTGTCCGCATGTCACGTGCTCCCGTCCCAGCGCCAGACTGACCACCCACCCAGAGGCGGAGCGGCGGCGTCCTCTCTCCAGACCTCCTGCCTGGGCACCGGGGGACACGGACTGTCTTAGGGCTTCTGACCAGTGCCCAAAAAGGCTGATTTGCTTTGGCTTTTTGGTGACGGGTGGGGGTGGGCAGGTAGAAGGAGACCGGGGGCCTGCAGGGCATCATTGGGGGGCAGCGGCCCAGGCCAGGATGCTGCATTACGAGCCGCGAGCAAGGTCAGCCCCGCCCGGCTACGGAGCACACGCATGGCTCTCAGGCTGTCCCCCGCTATAATGTCCCATCCAGACAGGGTCGCAGCCCGCCTACGGGCAGGACAGTGCCACGAGACAGTTGTAGGGAGGGGCGGGCCTCTGATACCGCCTGAGGACAGCCTGACGCCAGGTTCCGTACGGCCTCACAGGGCACCGCAGCGCCCGGGGCCCGCCTTCGCCAGGGGACTGGCGCCTCACCTCTCGTGTTGGAGTAAATCACTGCTCTGTTCTCGGCGTGACACAGGATGAGCATGGCTTCCACGTTGCTCAGCTGCAGGCTGTCCCCGTTTTTTACTGTATAATGACCAGTGGTGACAGTGAACTTCACCTTCTGAGGGATCCCAGCCAGAAGGCTATCTAAAGGGAAAAAGACAGCAATCAGCATCACATCGACAGACGGAGGGCCTGCCGGGGGGTTACAAGGATGCTCTGTCTCTCCTACCAACACGGAGGGGTTCCCCGTAGGTACTCCCCGGCCCGGCCCTCCGCCCTCACGTGCCGTCTCAGTTACATGGGACGCACGGCTGAGGGGGCCCCACCGGGAGCACGGCAGCGACCACGTCTGTGAGGGTCTCAAAACTGATTTGCCACTAAGTCGCCAAGACAGAATCCGGTAAGGACACTAAAGAACAGACTCATGAAATCGAATGGACTGTTGCTGTTCGGAATCGCTTCTGGCTTTTTCGGGTTAGGCCTTCTGGATCTGTGGGCAGAGGGCGCGGCCACTGCTTTCTCCCGGAAGGAAAAGGTCGGGGGGGGGGCCACTCACCAGCCAGCGGCTCGACGCGCAGCTGCGGCTCCTGCGAGTACACGTCATACTGCACCGGTGGGTACAGGTGAGGGAGGACGAAGCGCACCGGGCCCAGCGAGGCGCACAGCTGCCGCAGCGAGTACGTCCCGGGCTCCCTGGCCTGGGGGCACAACCGAGCGAGTCACCCCCGCCCCCGTAACGGGCGTCCCAAGAGAGGGCTGTGCTGCCCCGCCTGGCCCTCCACCTGCTGCCCTGCGCGGCCAGGTGGCACCAGGCCGCTCGGAAGCGCCCCTCCATCTCCCCGCCGAGGACCTTCTAAGTCACTGAGGCTTAACTTTGCCCTCCTGCTTCTAGGCAGGTGTTTTCTTTTTTTTATTTATTTATTGTTTCTTTTTTTACATTTATTTATTTTTGAGAGACAGAGTGAGACAGAGCGTGAGCGGGGAGGGGCAGAGAGAGATGGAGACACAGAATCCGAAGCAGGATCCAGGCTCCAAGCTGTCAGCACAGAGCCCGATGCGGGGCTCGATCCCACGAACCGTGAGATCACGACCTGAGCTGAAGTCGGACGCTTAACAGACTGAGCCCCCCAGGCGCCCCTGGGCAGGTATTTTTTATGTAATGAACTTCGCTTGTGGCGTTCTCTTCTGACAGGTGTTTAGTGGAACATTCAGCAGGAGATCAGAGCCCTGCTCTGGGCCTAGACTAAAAACTCGAGTGACAAACAGCTGTCCTTTGCCGTGTCCTCAGTCCACGGACCCGCAGGGCACGCTGCCCGAGGGAGGATTTGTAAGACAGCAGGCCGGGCCGCTGATCTGATATCCACTCGGCCAACAAAAGGATACAAGGTTTAACATGGCAGTGTGCCATCTTCTCTGAAAGGACATGCCAACAAGCGGTGTTTTTAATTCCAGCGAGAGCAAATATAACCATCCACGTTAACAGCTTCTCTCAAAACGTACCAGCTGCCAGGCGCCTGGGGGGCTCAGTCAGTTAAGCATTGACTCTCAATTTGGGCTCAGGTCACGATTCGTGAGATCGAGCCCCACATCGGGCTCGCGTGCGGAGCCTGCTTGGGGTTCCCTCTCTCCCTCTCTCTCTGCCCCTCTCCTGCTCGCATGCTCTCGCTCTCGCTCTCAAAATAAATAAATAAACGTTTTTAAAAAATGTATCAACTGTCATAAATCTAAGTACAAGAGGTTTTTTGAAGTCTCCGTCTCTTCTTTAAGGACACAAACAAAACCCAGGATAGCGCACAACAGTCTGGTGAGCTCGACGCCCTGCCCGACAGTCCTGAAAGTCAGCGCCCCGCCCCGACACACACCTGCGTCCTGAACAGTATCCTGTTGGCCCCAGGCTCCAGAGTCACACCGCTGCATCTCAGCACGTGGGCCCCGTCCTCCAGAGCCAAGCCGGAGGAGGCTTCCAGGGAAGGGCTGCTCTCCTGCCTTCTCAGGAGCATGTGAACGTTCTTGCAGATGATCCCCGTGGTGCTCAAGGAGTTGTCGGAAGGACTCCTCTCAAACATCTCATGCAGCTCCAGCGCCGGCAGGCGGCTCTGCGGTGCGGGACAGGGCGAGCTCTCCGCCGGGAAGGTAATGACCCCGTTGGAGGCCTTGTGCTTGGTGAGCCACTCGGCGGTCTTCCGGTAGTTGTTCTTCTCGATGCTGAAGTGGACACTGATGGCCACCTGCTCCACGGGGACGGGGACGGGCATCTGGCTGCACAAGGTTATCTCCACGGACAAAACCCCCCCGACGTGGACCACGGCGGTGGAAGGCGTAAAGTGAAGATCTCTCAGTTGTGCAAAACAGTGCAGAGGGAGTACTATTCTCTGGCCTGTAAATGCACATCACCACGAGTTAGTCGCCGCGCCTCGCCTCAGATCACCTACAGGCAGCAGGGCCTTGGCTACTGCCGGGCCGGCCAGAGCCTGCACGGCACGAGAGGCGGGGGCGACACTATCCCAAGGGGACAGCGTAGGCCCCCCGACCCCGCGCCACCTTCACAGCTAAAGGAGGTATTTGGTCAAAAGGAGAACGTATACACATGGCCAGATAACTCGCGGAAGTCACAGAATGTGAAGAAATTAAGGGAAGTTCTGATTTGGCAAACCTAGGGGAAAACAGGTCAGTGAACACCTGAATATCAAAACAGTATTTATAGTCCAACTACTAGGCCTGTTTCAAAGAACTCCACCACCTGCCCACCTACATAAAGAAATTCTCAAAAAAAAGAAATTCTTAAGTAAAGATGCCCGTGTTCCCCCCATATATCTGGAAATAAGCCCAGGTGCTTGCCAGCCTGTGCAATCAGCCAGTGGAGTGGGGGCCCTGCCTCCTGGACCCCCAGAGGGTAGTGAGGCTGTAGTCTCGCGGTTCCTAAGCAGGAGAGCCCACTGCGCTCTCTGGCCTCCCTTCTGGCTTGTTCCGAAAATGAACAAGGCCACCAGACCGACTGGTGTTTATTAAACACTAATCAACTCAAGGAAAGACTTGCAGATTTTAATGTTCTAAAAGCAAAGACGGGCACGCGGGTGGCTCAGTCGGTTGAGCGTCTGGCTCTTGATTTTGGCTCAGGTCACGATCTCACGGAACATGGGGTCGAGCCCCACATCAGGCTCCACACTGACAGCACAGCACAGATCCTGCTTAGGATTCTCTCTCTTCCTCTCTCTCTGCCCCTCCTCAGCTCTCATGTGTTCTCTCTCTCTCCCTTTCTCTCAAAATAAACTTTAATTGAAAGAAAGAAAGAAAGAAAGAAAGAAAAAGAAAGAAAGAAAGAAAGAAAGAAAAAGAAAGAAAGAAAGAAAAGAAAGAAAGAAAGAGAAAGAAAAAGAAAGAAAGAAAAAGAAAGAAAGAGTTAAGGAAGGCAGGCGGAAGGAAGTATGGAAGGAAGGAGGGAGGAGGGAGGGAGGAAGGAAGAAGGAAGGAAGGAGAAAGGGAGGAAGGAAGGAGGAAGGAAGGAGGGAGGAAGGAAGAAGGAAGGAAGGAGGAAGGGAGGAAGGAGGGAGGGAGGGAGGAAGGAGGGAGGGAGGAAGGAGGGAGGGAGGAAGGAGGGAGGGAGGAAGGAGGGAGGGAGGAAGGAAGGAGGGAGGGAAGGAAGGAAGGAGGGAGGGAGGGAGGGAGGGAGGAAGGCGGAAGGCAGGCAGGCAGGCACAGACAGCAGTGTCCCATCCCAGACCATCTTACTCCTGCAGGGGTGGCCCGGAGCGCTGGCAGGAGAGGCGTGCCTGTGCAGTCTCACATACATGTCATGTAGAGCAGACGTGCCACATGGCTCTGCCAATGACCATTTTGGACACATTAAATAATCTAAAAAAATAAAACCAAACCAACGCCATACTGCTCCAGAGAGCCCCATCCGGAGAGCTCAACCTGAGGGAAATACACCCACCGATCAAGGACCCGTCTACCTACCTAAAGCCAAAATCTTTGGAAACACTGGCTTTCAAGCATTTAAAAACTGCTATAGACGGCACTGTGGTCACTCCTACCTTTTCTTTAAGTCTATTTGTTTTGAGAGAGAGAGAGAGGAGAGAGAGAGAGTGTGTGTGAGCACGAGTGGGGGAAGAGCAGAGAGAGGGAGAGAGAGAATCCATGCTGTCTGTGAGAAAGCCCAATGCAGGGTTCGACCCCACAAACTGTGAGATCATGCCCTGAGCTGACTCAAGAGTCAGTTAGCCACCCGGACGCCCCTCTGCGGTCCCCCTTTTTAAGTGGAAGTCTTAGCCCCCAGTACAATGGAATGTGGACACGGGCCCTTTAGGAGATAATTAGGTTTAGATGAGATCCTGAGGCACTCGTGTCTTTATCAGGAGACACTCGTTCTTGCTCGCTCTCTCTCTCCGCACCCCCCATCTCCGCCCTGCCCCTCACACTCCATCTCTGTCTCTCTCCCGTCGCCATGTAAGGATATGTCAGGAAGAGAAGCTTCATGAGAACCCAACTTTGCTGGCACCTTCACCTTGGACGTCTAGCCCCCAAAACGGCAGGCAAGGATGTCGGCTGTTTAAGCATCGGGTCTGAGGCATTTTGTTACGCAGCCCGAGCTGACTAAGGCAGTAACGGTTCCAAGTATGTACTCTTCCTGCTAAAAAACACGAGGAGCTAAATGCTGTAATAAATTGAACCTGACCACACAGCACCGCTTTGAAATATATCTGCCAAACCTTTGGCCTAAATCTAAGCCTTTCAGACCTAGCTTCCTAGCTGGATGCTCCCATGAGCAAACACCCAACCAAGTCCACAAGGTGGGGAGGCTGAGAGACAATGGCCCGATGGCTTTAAAAAGTCAGCATCTGACAACCCAGGTGTCACATGGCGGCCGAAGGGATAAACAGAGTATGGTCCATCCATACAATGGTCTACTATTCAGCCATGAAAATGAAGGAAGCACTGACACAGGCTGCAACAGGGGTGAGTCCTAAAAACATGACACACAGGGACACGAGCTAGTCACAAAGGACCACGTGTGGTTGGCTCCATTTACATGAAATACCCAGAATGGGCATCGACAGAGATAGAAAGTGGATTAGTGGTTGCCAGGGGTGGGGGTAGGAGGAAGCTTGGGAGAAATAAGTATGGGGCTTCTTTTTGGCGAGATAAAAATGTTCTAGAATTCACTGTATAGCAATGACTGCATATATCTATAAACATACGACGAGCCTCTAAATTGCACACTGCAAACGGGGTAATTCTATCTCAATAAAGCTGGTATATTAAAAAAAAGACATATTAAGAAAAGGAAAAGAGTTAGGAAGAACTGTTCTACATTAAAAGAGAATCGGGGCACCTGGGCGGCTCAGTGGGTGGAGCGTCCAACTCTTGATTTTGGCTCAGGTCATGATCTCACGATTGCGAGATCAAGCCCCGTGTCAGGCTCTGCACTGACAGTGCGGAGCCTGCTTGGGATTCTCTCTCCCTCTGCCCTCTCCCTGCTCACGCTTTCTCTTTCTCTCAAAAAACAAAAGGGTAAAAATTAATTACTTAAGAGAGAAGTGAGATAATAACAATCAAACGCAACCTGTGATTCCTGCTTGGACTCTACTAAAAATAATTTATAAAAACATCTTTTTTTGAGCCACTGAGGAAGATTCGAATATAGGCCAGTTAGGAGCTGAAGTCAGAACCTTGTTCTTTAGGTGGCTGGGGGTACCCTTGATTTCAGAAGGCCACGCGAAGCGGTTTCAGGGTCAAGCGTGTCACGTGGTCTGGAGTCACCGCGCGGGTCAGCCGACGGAGACCGACACGCGCCTGCCGCACGGCGAAGGTAACCAAGCGCTGGACCCAGGCGGGTGGCTCGTGCTATGCACTGTGTGGTTCTTTCCCACGGTAGTTGCAGATTTTCACAACGAGCAGTCTTAAAAGAGGGTCTGACCTGGGCTGTCTGTCTGTCGGCTGGCAAAGCGGAGTATCTCCTGGCAGAAGTGCCTCCGTTCGTCTTCGGTTAAGTGCTGGTCGCTGGCCAGGAGGCTGCTCGTCTGAAGGTAGCTGGAGGAGAGTCAAGGATTGGAGAAGGGGCCCCCGGGGCCTCTCCTTTGTGTCTACGTTACCGGGAACCCAAGGACAGGTGTGAGACACGCCGGCCAGGCGCCTAACTTACACGCGGCCGGGCACGGAAGCACGGGGCAGGCTTCTCCCCTCTTCACTGTTGGCTGGTGGCCAAACACTCCCGTGGGCCCCGCCGCTCGCACAGACAGACAGAAAGCAAGTCTCCCATTTCACTGGAACACTAGACTCAAAGGATACTTTTCGGTTTGCCCGAGGTGTTTCTGACACTCGGCGAGCTGCTTCCGTGTGTGAGTGACGGGCAGCGCCCAGCCCTCAGCCAGGTAGGTTCCCAGGGCCCCTTGAAGATAGACCTCCGCCTTCTGTGGGGACTTCTTCCTCCTTGCAAACCAACACACAGAGGCTTCGTCACGGTTCAGGATGACCCGGCCCCGCCCGCCCACGACCCCGTGCCGGCTGAGTTCCTCTCGGACGCCCCCCCCCCGCCACCGTGGGAGCAGCACGTATAGGAAGGCCAAGGGCACAGCGAGGTGAAGGACTCGCCTGCGGGTACACGGCCAGTCAGCCGGGGAGCTCTGACACCTGCGTTGGGGCCACCGCACCTGCTGCAGATGGGCACACGCAGGAGCGGCCCCGACGGCCCAACCGAGAGGGGACTCGGATCCGCTCCGAAACTCGGACAAACGGCCCGGCTCAGGCCCCAGAGATTCACCGAGAACTAAGCACTTAAAGCACCACGCATCACACAAGAGGACCTTCCAGTCCCAGTTCAATCCTTCAAGAGGTTTAGAATAAAACAAAGCCCAGATGAGGAGCACTTGCCAAAGCCTCGGGGACAACACGGACCCCTGCCCTTCCCCAGAGGACTGGGACTTCTGAGCTCACGAGGCAAAGGCCAACGCAGAATGAGGCGCCCGCCCCAGGCACCTTCGGGACGCCTCCGTGTTGACCATCCTATTCTCGACGAGGTAGGAATTCTCGAATTCTCAAAGTACATACGTGTGCAAGCTGTCACACTATGCACGCTGGTATTCCTACGTCCCCGGGTCTCGAAGGGTCAGAACCTTTAACACTTCTTCAGTTATAGGTCTAGCCAAAGATTCCCCCATTCTAGAGCAGGGAGTCGACAGAGCATTCCTCGGCCCCCAGAGACGAGGCCAGCGGCCCCCGAGAGAGGCTGCGGCAAGCAGGAGCCAGGGGCCGAGCCCCCGAGCAGCCCAGCGCCACCCGCGGGAGCTCCCGGCCTCGCCCCGCACTGGGGTCCAGGCTCAGCTCGCAGCATCTGAAGGGGCGGCTTCTTTGCTCCATTAACTAGAAACTCACTCCTCAGATTTACTCGATGGAGGCTCAGGAGTGCCAAACTCTAGCCGTGGCTGCCTGTCATCAGGTGACGGGCTAGCGGCTGCGACCACATGTGGAAAATGAGGAAGTTCACTAGGATGAGGCACGAAACCCTCCGCAGCCACTTTCATCAGTGAATGTGAATTATCCTTTCTGGTTTAGGCTAAGAAAATTATTTTATTAATTATAGATTTAAGATAGTGTTTCCAACACACACTTAAGCAAACTTAAACATCTTTTCCCTTATAACTGACATCCCTTTCCAGGGCTTTGAAGTCATAACCACACTGCCAGGTCTTCGACAGGCCGATTTTGTCAGCCATGTGAGAAGTACGCAGAGTCTTTTCCCAGAACCCGACTCCAAAGCTGGAGCTAGTCTGCCCTCGTGCACGCCGCCCCTCAGTCCGTCCCAGAGCACCCCTCTCTCTTGGATGTTTACATCACTGACCTCGAGGCTTTCCGGCTTCCTGGGAGACAACTGATATAACTAGGGGAAATGCTATATACCAAAATACTTAAGAATCTGCAACCCAATTTACGTCACTGGATACAGATTCTTAACTATTTCCTCATAACTCTTTCATTAAATAACATTATTATATACCGTAGGTGTTATGTGTACCACCTGCGTACATAGTTACATTAATTTAACGAAAGAAACACAAAGATCACGGATAAATCACAAAGATCACAAAGAAACACAAATCTTCAGGGTAACAAGCTGAAAATCTCTCCATCTGGCTTTTAAAAGAAATAGAAAAAAAAAAAAACAACCCTGATACTGACTGGTTGACAGAGTCTACGTTTTTCATTCTGCACATTTACGTACACTTCGTATTAACCCCACACGTGACATTCTTACTGCATGTGGAAAATGTCCGAAACTGAGGAAAAGCTCAAAGTCAATTACATGTAAAACTCCGCCAGGTCCTTCCCCACAAACTTGGCTGAGCGGAGCCTCCCGATGCTTGTGTGCATCTCGATGGCAGCGTGGGACAGGTCCTGCGGGAGAGCACAGGTCCGCGTCAGCCCGTCCTGGAACACTAGACGACCCCACGCGTATTTACCCAGCACCCACGCAGAAGACTTTGCTATTAGCAACATTGTTGCTCACTTCGCATCCATTTTTGTGTTGCGTTTTTATGTAATATGTGATTTATGCAAAGTCATCAACTTGTACGTAAATTAGGAAGCGTAATAATAAAAGAACTCAGCAGGCATCGAATATTTAACCTCTCAAAGCACTTTCCGTATGGGGTCACCTTTTTAGTATTCTCAGCTTCTGGATAACAGGGACAAAAACGGTCTGTCAGACGCTTCCAAGTTTCCTGCAACTCAGGAGCCCATCTGGCCCACCGAGCTCCTACCTACATTGCGCTTCCTACGGCCTCTCCAAATCGAAATCTTTTAAAATCAAGCACAACAGATCTGTTCAAGTCTACGGTATTTTCTGCTACGCAGAAAACCATTCATTATCCTTCTTACAATTTCCGTTGTGCTGAACGAGCGATAGCACTTTGAACAAAATCATAAACATCCAAAGACCCTTTTATGCCTGATTGTGGCACCACGGACACCAATGCACGTTTAACGAACAGCAACTATGCTGGGTGTCACCCGTGGCTCCCTAGGGCACCACCAAGAGGTGGAAAAGGCCGACCAGAAGGAGGGCCTGAGCACCGTCCCATTCTCAGTCCCCAGGTCAGCAGAGTCTTCGGGAGACCGCTGTGTGCCGTGGGCAGACAGGTGTCGTGTGTGATACTTACTAAGTAGTGTTTTTCAAAAGCTTCGACTGATGATAATGCTTCCTTGAGCTTCTTGTAAGGACTCTGGGCTGTGTTGGCTGAAATGAAAAGAAATGAGTTCTTATTCGTCCCCAGTGTGTCCGTCATGAGTCTACACCCGCCCCCTATGCCACGGCTCACAGCCACGCCCCCCGGGACTCCCTCACTTCTTCCATGCTTCTCCCATCCATGCAGTCACGAAATAGTCTAAATAAACCCTCCGTGTAGTATTTCATTCTTGGCCGAGACGGGAGGTTTTCATTACATCACTTCCACAGTGATCGGAGGTGGTCTCAGGGCACCATGGGATGTGAGCACCGCACGTCCCGCCAGACCCGGTCAGTCTGCCTGCGGCCCGGAGCTCGGCAAGGCTTTGCCTAAATCACCCTCTGACTGCTCAGTTCACACCTGCAAGAATCCGGAAGGCTCCTTTCAAAGGGCTTTATGACCTAGGAGTAGTTTTGAGCAAAAGGATTTCTCTGGCCGTATCGTGAGGAAATTAGACCCCCTGTAACTCAGAGGGTCACTGGTGCACTCTGACCCCACACAGGCTGTAAAGTCGTATCTGCTCATTTAAGCCCATGAGAAACTCAGAAACGTTTTTTTTTAAATCCTTCCAATTCCTTACACCATTGCTAACATTTCTTTACGCTATTGAAAGGTAAAAAACCCTGTGTGCTAATCTGCTCGGCTGACAAGGAATATAATTTCCCAAATGGGAAGCAATTGCATTGTTAGAACTTGAATTAAAGGGGGCAAGATACAAGCGACATTTTCGTCACTGTCCACTGTACCACGTGCGCAGTCACACACCAGAAAGTACCTGTTTCGGGTCGCTCAGCTCCCAGACCTGCCAAAAGATCAACTATCCTGTTGAGGTCCTCCGAGTTAGGTCCTTTCTCCGACACAAGTCCACACAGATAGCCCAAGGACTTCAGCTGTTGAGACAAACCCACAATTTCCAGTAATTTACAAAAGCAATCAGCAGGGAATTCATGAATTTGAATACACAAACTAAAATCCAACTAAGTTCTAGAAGAAATTTAGCTTTCCTCCCCCAATGATTCTTATCTGCATAGACAAATACCCCTTACTGGGATCACAACCCACACCTTACTGGGACCACAACCCACAGCTCTATGCAAAAGTTCCGAGTGACTCTGAGGCTGGCAGCTCTGAGCTTACGAACCAACCCGCACCGTCCTGAGCGCTCGAGGCCTCCCGCCCAGTCTGCACCCGGCAGCCCTGACCCCAGCAGGCCATCGTCTGCACATACGGGGTGACAGTCACTTAAGCAGAAGCCACTGGCATTTCCACCCGCCTCCCGCTCCCCCCGCCCCGTACCCCTCCCCCAGCTCCTGGCGCGGAGCATCTTCAGCACACTGAACAGTGACGGTGCAGGGAAACCACGACTAGACGTGCCCCGAAGTACCCAGCGAGCGCTTCTCCAAACTGCTTCTCCGCCCGTCCGCCCCAGCGGCACAGCCCGCGAGCAGCGCCCAGGGCTGCGTTCGGCACAGTCACCTTCTCGGTGGCGTAGCCCCATAAGCCCACGGTGTGGGCGATGTTCGCGTCCACCTGCGCCCGGTCACAACAGCCTTCGATCCTCTGCAGCACCTCCAGACAGCTCAGGAACACCCAGCAGTCCAGAGCGCCCGGCGGGACAGAGACCTGAGGGAAAAGCACGGCCATGAGCACAGCGCTCGGGGACACCCAAACCCCCACGGCCCAGTGTGCCCCCAACCTGACAGGCCGCCATCCGCAAGCTATGGGGGGAACGAACGGGACATGACAGTCATCGCATCGGCCCGCTTATGGAGAGGGAAGGGGTGATCTATGTCCCAATACGGTATTTGGTTTTATATTTCCAACGACGAGAGACCCAGCAGGGAAAGAAGTTTCAGTAATATATTCTGAAAAGGCCACTAAGAAGAAAGCCCACAGAAAGGGTGACTGTCGGCACTCACTCTAACTCTGAAGAGGACACATTACAAAGGGCAGAAGCCAGGACCTCCGACGAGCACGGGCCCCATTTCAGGAAGATCACGCTCAACACGTGAGATGTGATGATCAAGTAGCTACCAGGTGACACTCAGCAGTCACACAATGCGGTCACGTCCCTGGGCGTGTGATCACGCTTGTGAAAAAGAACTCTTGTTGCTCAGACATACACAGTGAACTATCACCCACAACTAAAACATGCTAAGATCTGCCTGAAAATCTGAAAATAGTCCAGGGAGAGGGGACAGGGACACAGAGGAGACAAGGGAATGGCCATCTGCTGCAGCCGGGGATGGGGCGCCCGGAAGTTCCTTGCATTATCCTCTTGACCATGGTATGTATTTGAGCCTTTCCGTTAAAGCACCAATGAAATAAATGTTACATTATCACAAATACAAAAAGCATCAACTGCACAGGACCAACTCTAAAACGCACTTTCCCCCACATTTCAGCATCTGTGAAATAGGAATGTGTCTCAGCATCAACAGCACATTAACACATCAAGTTGGCAGGACTGACCGTTTTCTCGGTGGCACTAATGTCATGAGGGATCGTACAACTGGCAGCCCAGGGTGGTGAGATGTTAATTTGAACTATTCAAAAATGGGACCTTAAGAGGTGCTTCTGCATCAGGTGAGCAGCGAAAGCTGTGTAATGCTGACAGAAAGCCTTCTTCCACACTCCCTGGGCAAATAAAAGGACCTGGAGCCAACTAGAAAGACCCAGAGTGCCATTTCACGTTCCTACAAAAGCTAAATTGCCCAGTCTTTGCACACTGAGATGAACTACTTAGATGTTTAGAAGAGAACTCGGCAGAGACAGGGCACCATACCCGGGGGTGGGCAGAGTGCGGTCAGCAGGGAAGAGCCCGCGGGCCTGACGGGGCACACTCCTCCCGCCCCAGACCACGGTGGGCTCTACGTCAGCTGACCAGCCGGCGGGCCCGGCCTGGGAACTGGCACCTCACAGGACCCTGCGAGCACAGGTACCCATTCTGTGGAAACTTCCGCTGAACACGCCACCTCTCGTGGGGCACACGCTGGTTGTTTGCCCGGGAGAACAAAGGGCACGTATCAGGGCTCTGCCCCGTGTGCTTCTGACTCAGACAGACCCAGAGAGGGAAAGGGAGAACCGGGTAGTCAGAGCAGGGGCTGCCACAGGGCGGAGCACACGGAGGGCTTTGGGAGGGAGCACCTGAAGGGACCCTGGCAGGGAGCACCGTGAGGGGCTGCTGAAGAGGGCACAGACAGGGCCGTGGGGGGAGCACCAGGAAGGGCCATGGGGGAGCACTGAGAGGGGCTGCTGAAAGGGCACAGACAGGGCCGTGGGGGGGAGCACTAGAAGGGGCCACGGGGCAGTGGACACTGAGAAGGGCCAGAAGCGGGCTGGCAGGATTCCGGGACTGGAGCACATGCTGGGAGGAGTGAAAGCGGCCAAGAACCAAGGGTGAGGCACCCAGACGGCACCCATGTGCACGCGCAGACCCTAGAGGGGCACACGCCGTGATAGGAAGGTTCTAGTCTGTGGAAAGACGGTGGAATAGATATGTTCTCGATCTTTCTTTTCTGCAAGGAGCAAGGGCCACCTTCTGGAGAGTCGTGTGTAAGAGCAGCAGGATCTAAGGGCAAATGGGGCAAAGCTCGCGGCAGCCACCGGCTGGGCCGCAGCTTCAACCTGCACCGCGGGGTGGCCAGAGCCAGCCCCCGGGCGACACGGCCGGCAGGTGCCGCACAAGGGACCAAGGGGAGGCGCTCTACCCTATCACCCCGAGCCGGTGCTTGTTCCGGTACCCGGGGCGCGGCCACCCAGCCGGGCCCTCCCCTGGGCCGCTGCCCGGCTCCGGCTCGGTGACCTCAGCGCTCTCACTGGCTCTCTTCGCAGCGGTGACCGCAGCTTCCTGGCGCCCCCTTCCGGGGAAGCCCCGTGCACCGGCACGGCCCGCGGCGCTCACAGCACCCCCGACCTGGGGCTTCGGGGTGCACTGGCCTCTCACCCTGCTACTTACATGTCTGTCCGTCCCAGCTCCCAAACAAAAGCCCAACTACATACCCCAAAGGGACTGGCGACCCTCTACGCGCTGCTCGACACACCGCAGGGCCTGACAGAGCTGGGCTCCGGCAGCCGCGGCTTTAGGAGTGGCTGATCGGAGGCTTCCAGAAATACTTTTAAACTTCGCTCAAAATATAACCGTAGTCATAGTTTTCTCATTGCTTTAAGAAACTAAGTTACAGACACATACAGTGTGAAGGACTCAAATCCTAAGTTTAGAGCTCCATGAATTTTTACAAACGTAAGCAGCACTCAAATCGAGGACTGACCACTTTCGTTACCTTAGAAGGTCCCCTCGAGCCCCTCTTCCCAGTCAACACCCACCCCAAGAGGAACCCCTCTCCGCCCTCTGTCGCCACCAGTGACTGCTGCCTGATTGCCGCCCTTCCCACGAGCGGAATCGCACGGTGTGGACGGAACTGAGCAGTCCCACCTTGCCGGGCCCGTCGGCGGCTCGTTCCTGCCGCTGGGCCGTGTGCATCCATCCGCCTGCCCGCAGGCCTTTGGGTTGTTTCCGGGGTTTGGCTACTACGGATAAAACTCTTGGCAGTGCGGCCCCCCCTCTCTGGGGGAGCAGCCTTCTCACTCAGGAGACCCCCAGCCCCCGGAGCACCAATCCACACGGGAGGGGAAGGCGGGCAGCGGTAGGTGCCCCTCTCCTGCAGGGGTCTCTGAGGCATCAGGGCAAGGAGAGATCAGCACCGGGTCTCTGGGGATGCCTCACGGCCCACGGGAGCCATCCGTAACACGGCCTCCGGTAACAGCTGCACAGGTACTGCACGGGGCGGTTACAAGAGCTGCCTTCGAGGGGGGCTGAGAACACGGGCGCCCCAGCGGGCGTCCGTCGTCTCCCGGTCCAGGCACAAACCACGAACCCACGGCGATCTGGTCCTAGGCCAGGCTGCCCGGGAACACGGCTGCACCGACTCCGTCTATTTCCAGGGACCACGAGCCAGGACGTCCCACAGTCTGAGCCCCTTGCCAGTTCACAAGCTCCTCTGAACACCCACGACCGTCTTTCAGTCGGACCCACTTTCCTCGGGCGCGTACCTAGGAATCTCGGACTGCCGAGTCCACGGACAGACGCACGTCTAAGCTTCAGCAGACCGTGCCAAAGCGGCTGGACGAGCATCACCACACGCGACTTCCAATTCTTCTGGCTGGGGTCGTCAAGCTTTTCTAACTGCTCTTCTCGTCCACGACGGTAGCATCTGAGAACTGTTTCAAAGTCCCGCGAACTCGGGGAAGACGGCTTGTTCTGCAGCCACGGCAACGTGTCTCCGCTAGACGACTTCCCAACGTGCTCGCACAAGCGCACTCACCTCCGCAGGCCAGTCCGGGGTGACGGCCCGTGCGGAATACACGCACGTCCGCACACTGGAGGAGTGCCGCGGGACTCACCCAGGTGGCGACAGCCCCCCGAAATCCACAGCCCCCAACCCCACGCCGCCCGAACCCGGAAGGGACGAGCCTCCACCCTGCAGAGGGGGAGCTTGCCACAGCTGTTGTCTCGTGTGGAACCGGGCCGTGGGCTCAGCAGTGGACAATCCACATTCCCGAACAAGAAGGATGCTGACCGCCTTTCCACAGACTTCCGGACCATCTGGAGAACCTCTTTTGTAAACAACAGGCTTTTAAAACTGATTTCTTGGGGCGCCTGGGTGGCTCAGTCGGTTAAGTGTCCAATTTCGGCTCAGGTCATGATCTCACGGATCGTGAGTTCGAGCGCCGCGTCGGGCTCTGTGCTGACAGCTCAGAGCCTGGAACTGCTTCGGATTCTGGGTCTCTCTCTCTCTCTCTCTGCCCCTCCCTGCTCTTGCTGCCTCTCTCAAAAATAAACAAAACATAAAAAAAATAAAGTAAATAAAAAACTGATTTCTTAATACAGGTGTCACCCGCTCTCCACAAGGCCAGCGTTCCTAGGCAGCTTCAGTTAAGTCCTGACAGCGTAAAGCGAAGAAGCAGTTACCGTTAATTTACATGGAAAAACTTCTGAGTGTTCCCAGACCCCCAAATCACCTCTCTTAGGCTTTTCTGTCCCCAGGACCCTTTCGCTAACGTGCACAACATCAGTCGCGATCAAGCCGGGTGTCGGGGACACAGCTCAGAGCCGCGGCGGCTGGAGGCCCAGGCGCTGTGTGCGGGTCCCGGGGCCGCGCAGGCGCACACCGCCTCGGCTACGGCCCGCTGCGGAACCAACCGGACGCTTTTCACCTTTTCACCTCTAAAGGCAGGAAGCTTCTCGGCGATTTCTCCTGGTTCGTGCCAACAGGTGCGGAGGTGAGCCCTGTGTAAAGCAGCCTTGTGAACCACGGGGCACCTGTGTATCTTCTGAGGGTTCTCAAAGCTCCTCCTTTCCTTACACCACTACCGCTACTAACGCCAAGAGCTGTTTTCTCATTTCCTAAGCCTCAAGTTAAAGGAATTCTGTTCTTGTTAAACTTACATTTTTTTATAAGACCAAACGCTAATAAAAACATAGCACCCTAAGCTCCCCAGCGTGCCCGCCCCCTGCGGGAGAATCACAGGGGCAGCGCCCCCCGAAGCCCCCGCCAGCCGCGCCGGTCGCCATCCCCTTCGCAAAGCCGTCCCTGGCTGGACCCCGTCCCTGGCTGGACCCTTGCTTAATGTGAACGTTGTACACATGGGTTCAAACCGTATGTTTGCCTCTGCGTGTGACTTCCTTCGCCCCGACGTTGGTAGGACCGGTCCACTACAACCCGTCTGTTTTCACTGCTGTCTGCCAGCCCGCTGACCAAACAGACCACGATGACCGTGTCCCTTGTACGTGATGGACACCTGGGTGACCTCGTTTCCGGCAATTCCGTATCCCGCTGCCACGAGCATTTCTGTGCTGTCTCCCGGTACATGCACGTCCATGTGTCTGCGTGTCCACAGATGCCCGGAGTGGCCGGTGGGGTCCGGGGTCCGTGTGGGTGCAGCCGTGGCAGGACAGGGAGGCACCGGGTCCCCCTGGCCACGTGCGGGCCACTCTCCACCCTCCTCCAGTACGATGGAGGAGATTAAGCACGTCTCCATACGCTTTTTGGCCGTCTGGGTGTCTTCTTCGGCCCATTTTTCCACTGCTCTGTCAGTCTTTTTTCACTGATTTGTCGGGGCTCTGCCTCCAGGCCACAGCCGGCCCGACCACACCGTGGCCTCTTTACTCGCTCGGTGCTACGCGCTCACACGCACGTGCAAGACAAGTCCTGATCTCCGTGGAGTCCGGTCTGTCACTCTTGCAGTCCTGGGTAAGAGATACGTGCCAACCTCCAGGCCACGGAGACATCCTCCCACGCTCTTCCAGAAGCTCCCGCGTTTTACCTTTCGTGTTTAGATCAAAACTCCACCCGGAATTACTTGTGTGTGGTATGAGCTCGATTTATCTCCACGTGTATTTAGTAGACACACACACTGAGTACATTTTCCCTGAATCCATTTATTTAAAATGGACCCCAGGGGCGCCTAGGCGGCTCAGTCAGTTAAGTGTCCGGCTTCGGCTCAGATCGTGATCTCCTGGTTCTTGAGTTTGAGCCCCACTCAGGGCTCCACACTGACAGCTCAGAGCCTGGAGCTGCTTCCGATTCGGTGTCTCCCTCTCTCTCTCAAAAATAAACATAAATAAACAAACAAACAAATAAATAAAATGGCCCCAATGGGGTCACCTGGGTGGCTCACTTAAACAATTCTTATTTTGGCTGAGGTCATGATCTCACAGTTCCTGGGTTCGAGCCCCATGTTAGGCTCTGCGCTGAGAGTGTGGAGCCTGCTTGAGATTCATTCTCTCTCTCTCTCTCTCTCTCTCTCTCAAAATAAATAAACTTAAAAAAAATTTTTTTTAACGTGCCCCAAGTGCCCTAGTCCAGAATCCCATTCTCCCCACCGAATCACGGCCTCATCCCTGGCTCTCCCCCACCCCCCCATCTAGTCGCTGGCCCCCCTCGGCCCTCTGTCCCACCAGGTCCCTCACCTCTCATGGCTCCCCGGCGACTCCTCATTGGACTGCGGAATAGAGCCCAGGCTTCTCCACGATCTCTCCAAAACCCGGCTTCCAGTACCTCTGCAGCCTTATCGACAAGCCCTGCCTCACCCCTTAAGTTCCACTGAGCTCCTTTCTAGTTCCTTCAGTAGAACTTCCTCGGCCTCAAATATGCGCTCGTATCTGCCACCACAGGCCACATCCCCCTGGCGAATCCTCTCCCTCAATCCACTCATCCCACTGAAACGCCAGCTCCCCGGGACGGGGTCCGGTCTACCTTGCTCTCTGCTGGGAACGCAGCGCCCAGAACAAACGTGTGCCTGGCGCAGCACAGGTGCTAAGGAGTGCCGCGGAGTGGAAGAACCTTCCACGGTGCAGCTCAAGCAAGACCAGCCCCGGGGGGCGCCGCGTGAACGTTGCCTGAACTGAACCGAGGCAGCCGCGCAGAGCCGGGGCCTCTGCGTCCTTGCCCCTGCTGCCGCCCCCTGACCGCCCGGCCCAGCTGGCTGGCCCGGCGCCCTGGACCGCGGGCCTCCCGGGCTCGTCCTCATCGGCGTGCTTACCCGGGGCCCTGCAGGCCGCCGCCGGATTCCCGGACGACGCCTGGCAGCCCCTCTTCTCTCTCCCTGCGAGCCGTCAGCCCTCGCCAGCGCTCCCCCGTCCCCCATCCACTCCTGCCGCTCAGCCACCAGGCCCGCCCGGCTCACGGACCCCCGCGCGGCGTCTGCAGCAGCACGTTCTCAACGACCCGAAGCTACGCTCCCGCGCCCCGCCTCTGCTTCTGTCCTCTGCCGAACCCCAACCTCGGGACGCCGGGCCCAGGGGCCAGCCTGGAAGGCACACCTTTCCCGTTTCATCCAGTCTAATGTGGAAGCTTCTAGCACACGTGGCCCCTGCTCACACTCTGGTAGACTGGCCGTGATTGGCCTCTCGTGCGTGGTTCTGGCCAGTCTCTAGACCAGGTGGCCCTGCTGGGATCCTGAGCCTTCTCCACCTACCCTGTGAACATAATCAGAACCTAAGCCAACAAAAGACAAATCGGTACTGAGGGGGACATGTTTTTATTTACTTTATTATTTTTTTAACGCAATAACTTTTTTTTAATGTTTATGTTTTTGAAAGAGAGAGAGAGAAACAGAGAAAACAGAGCGTGAGCAGGGGGAGGGCAGAGAGAGGGAGACACAGAATCTGAAGCAGCTCCAGGCGCTAAGCTGTCAGCATGGAGCCCTGCGTGGGGCTCGAACCCATGAACCCTGAGATCGTGACTTGAGCCAAAATTGTACGGTCAACCAACTGAGCCAACCAGGCACCCGATGGGGGGCAAGTTTTTTAAAAAATCATTTGGGCGGTCATTATAACAAATACATAACGGCCTCCTAGAAATATCTTCCTTATATCCTCACTTACAATTTGGTGAACGTTAAAAGGTATGTACATTATTACTTTTTTTCTTACCAAAGATGCAGGGAAATAGGAACTGCTCGGTCAACTGTAAAATGGGAAGATCTTTCTGGAAGGTAATTCGACAATGTATACACGTGTTCCTGAAAGGGCAATTCTACTTGCAAGACTACATCGTGTAAAGACAGAGGGACGAGAATACACGTGGACGCAACTGCAAATAATTCTGAGCAATCCAGATGTCCAAAACAGGGCTGATTAAATAACCCCGTTTCCCTGTAGACAGAAAGGCCACACACCGGAAAGGGTGCGCCCTGTCGTCAGGACACGCAGGGACATTTTCTTCTCTATGTTTCCCTTTATCTTCCAAATTTATATAGAGAATATATTCAACTTCCGGTAAACGGAAGGAAAATCTTTTTGAATGTTGTGGAAACAGAGGAAGACCCTGCGAAAGAGTCACCCGAGCTCACGCAGCACTGGCGCGCTGCGGGGAGGCGGCCTCGACCCCTCCCGGCGCGCAGGGCGGGTCCAGCCCCAGCCGCGCACACTTGCGATCGCAGCTGGCCGGGCTCTTCACCGGGACCGTGGGGCGGGACTCCCGGGCCCACGACAGAGGCGGGGCTGGCCCCCACGGCACCTGGCCAGCACACGGCCTCCTGCTCTCTAAGAAGACACTTTACATCAATGGCTCGGTCACCCAGGCGGCCACCAGGACGTCTTTTACGGACGACAAAAGCAAACAGACTAGCACCGTCTGCCAAAGAATGGTCATCATTGGAAACGGGCGAACAGGCCGTAATACTTGGGCTCCGGGCCTAAAAGACTTCGTGAAAGCAGCCTGACCCTCAAAGAGCCACACCCAGGCCCAGCCCCTCCGTCTGCGCACGGCACCGCGGCGGGCCCCCTCGGCTGGGGTCAGGGCCACGGCTTCACGCTGGCCTCGGGCCGCCGACACGGATGTGAGAAGCGCCCCGCCAGAAAGCGAGCCCGGACACCAGGCACCGAGTCTACTGTTTAGAGTAGAATTAAATGCACAGAAAATGTAAATAACTGGGGGTCTTTGGGATCTTGTAAGTTTCCACAGAAATTTAAAAGAAACTCTAAGAATAAACTTCTCTAGGCAACTAGCAACTGAAAAACTTACTCGAGGCCTAAGAGTGCTCCCCTCACCCAAAACCCACCTACAGAGAGGCTGAGACCACAAGTTGTGTCCCAAGTGCCGCGTGACCCATGCGTCTCCGGAGAACGCCAACACACGTTCACGCGGGCTCTGTCCTCCGGAAGGAATCGCCAAGAAGACGGGACCAGGAAGGTGGTGCTGAGACCTGGCACGCGCAGGGGCCGTGGCTCAGCTCCCTGGACCCACGGCACCTGGTGGGCGGCAGCCACAGGCTTGCCTCCACCTCCCGGGAGGCAAAGGGGGGCTCTGAGGGGTCAGTGAGTCAAGGTGGCCGGCAGGGAGAACACACAGTCTGGCTCCAGATGCCCCCTCCCAGCCTATGCTAGACTGTCTCCCCCAAACCTGCCCCTCCAAAGGACATCAAGCTGCTGGGACAGGACAGGGACGAAGGGAAGCCCCAGGCGGGAGAGCTGCAGGCGGAGAGCCGCCCACACGGGACAGCAGGTGTCGTGCGAGGACTGCAGGCTGACCCGTGGGACGAGCGGAGTCGACAAAGGTCAGCAGCCCTGGCCCCATGCGGTTAAGGAACACCACGCCTCCGGGGCCCAGCCACTGTCCACGGCCCTCGTGTGGCGGGGACGCCGACGGATGGCCCAGCACGAGGAGAAGAGGGAACAAGAAGGCCGGAGGGTGTCCTCACCCCGAATCCAGCTCTGGTCAATGCATCGCAAGCAGCACACAGCGGAACCAGAGGCACCAGGTGCAAGCGACGTGACTGGAAGGCGGGGGGGTGGCGGCCTCCCCTCGAGGAATGGCCAAGGTGACGAGGACCCTGCACTCAGGACAGAAGGGAGCCGGTGGAAAGCCGACCACCGCGGATGCGAAGTGCACAAGGCAACACCGAGCCCGCACCAAGCCCCGGGCACTGGCGGCTGCGGCCTGCTGACCCTGAGCCAGCGGCTCCGCGAGGAGCCCACGCCACCTGCTGCTCGCGTGCCCCTTCCGGCCGGGAGGGCAACAGCTGCCCTGTTTCCGTGCACTCCTGCCGCGGCCGGAAGTATCACCGTGCTCGGGGGACGAGCTGGGGCGGGTGGCAGGGCCACGGGGCAGGGGGCGCGGAGCAAGGAGGGTTCCGTGGTGGGACCGGGACGCCTGGGCACCGGCACCTGAGGGAAAGGTCCCCCCAGGCCTAGCCTGCGCCAGTGTCCCCGATCCGGGGGACTGTACTTAATGCTGCCGCAGGCCGCCTGCCCTCCAGCTTCCAGGAGGCCTGGAGGAGCCGGAAGGAAGGGGCTGCAGGGCCAGCGGCCCTCACCACGCTGCCAGTGCCTCCTCTCCGCCAGGCTGGCTGCCGGGCTGGCACCAGTCCGTCTCCTAAGGCGAGAGAAAGCCTTTCAGACGGATTCTTAAATCCTTCGGCTTGTGATGGGCAGGGGCCAGTGCGAGAGGCCGGCCCGTCGCCCTCCGCGGTCTCCCGCCCGTGCCCTGGGCTGCAGACGCTGCTTCCCAGTAACCCTCCTGGAAGGTGCTGAGCGTGACCTGCGTGGACTCTACCACACACCCTGCTTGTCCCCCGGTCCGCTAAGGTGACCAAATCTCGAAATCAGGAGAAATGTCTAGGCACACACGAACACAGACAGCCCTGCCCCATCAAGAACGGCTGGTTACCTCACAGCCCCCGGGTCTCTACGGCCAGATCAGAGGCGCCAGAGCAGACGACCCCAGTCCATGTGGTCAGACGAAGCTAAAAGATTATCATTTCAAGGTGGAAAACGGTATTTCCCTCATTTGCTTGATGAGGTATCCAGGCAAGAAACATAATTTGATTCCAATTCTTACGTTCATGAGTTTGTGGCTCACGCAGAGAAAGCCTTTCTCTCCTCTAGAAATCCACTAAAATAATTTCTCTTCATTTGGGTAAAACCAGAATTTGTTTAAATTAAGACGATTTCAAGCTGAGTGTTAAGTGCGTTACTTAGTACGCCAGGACACACAGGGTCCGAGTCGCTATGTTACGAAGGACGCTCCACCGTGGTTCGGCTCGTGCGAACATTACCCTCCAGGACCCGGTAATCATGGCCCCCGGGCACGCCGGCGGGGGTGTGACGGAAAGAACGCGAGCCTGGCGTGGAGGGTCGGACGCTGAGATGAGCTGCGATGCTGCGAACGCAATCGGACCGCTCACTTCGCCCTTGACCGGGGAACGGGGTGGCGCGGGGTGTCCACGCATCCCGACATTGTGTGCAACATTCTGTACGTGCCTGACTGCCTTTTTCCGGGTAAAGAGGTCACTGAAACAAAAAAGGTGAGGACCCCCCCACACCCCCCCAGACCTTCATCAAAGGTCCCTTTGCTTCACCGAAACGCGTACGGGCCCGTGGGCCGTGGCGAGCGCAGCCTGGACGGAGTGGGTCCTTCCGGCAAACAGCTGGCCAGCGATGCGGATATACAGCGTCGCTGCGGGTCTCATCCACCCACCTGCACGTGCGCACACGCGTTCACCACACACCGTCCCAGGACCTCGTGCTACTAATTCACGGGGCAACACAGTCGTGTGTCACAGTGTTGCCCATGTGTTCACGTGCAAGACAGAAAGACAGCTCTGAAAGAAGAGGAAAGTCTACCCACCCCCAACACTGCGGCCATCGGGTGAGTTCTGGGGGGTTCTCTCTCAGGGAAGACCAGCCCCCCAGCCCCCAACACTGCGGCCATCGGGTGAGTTCTGGGAAGTTCTCTCTCAGCCCCCCCCCACCCCCCATATAAGCCAAAGATCTCTTAAAAACTTTTATGAGAAGCCGATCTTGCTTGGGGCCAACAGGAACTCCACCGTGCTGAGAGCACAAATGACACTTTTGAACAGTTAATTCACATGAAGAGCAGCTATACACACAATATGCTAAAACTAAGAACATTCAGAAAAAGAAACCTCTTCCGTAGGGCACAGACGGCTCGCCGCCTGGGTTTCGGGGCTCGGAGTCCTGTGTCTGAGCAGCAAAGGAACAGGGCAAGGGGGGAGGCAGGACTCACTTCCAAGAGCTTCAGCTCCTGCACGCAGCTGTGCAGCAGCGCCAGGGCGCGCTGGGCCACCTCCCACGGCCTCTGCAGGAAGAGGAGCAGGGTGCACTGGCGGGAGAACAGGTAGCTGCGCAGATCTAACAGGGTGGCTTCTTGCCTCTGTATCAGCTCCCGCTTCTCCATGTCTATGGGCTTTCGCAGGACCAGTCCGTTCCAGCTCTTCACCGGCTGACAGAAAAACGTCAGCCAGGTGGCGCCATCTAAACAGACACACATCACGAAAGGCACTGACTACGCGTTACTTCGCCTGCCTGAGGTTCTTGCTCGGGGCTGTGGGACACCAGGTACCAACGGGCAGCCTACCAACAGGTTGCCCCCGCACCACCGGCCCGCCCCCTCCGCGTGGGCATGGAACCAGTCCAGAGACGGGCGGACCGGGTAGTTACCACCGGCGTCCCGCTCAGTACTTGGCAACTGACGACAAGTACAAGGCAGCATGACTTAGGCCACAAGGCACACCGGCGTACCGTGGGTCATGAGCAGGTCGGGGTGCAACTGGAGACCGCGGGGCTAGGGGTCAGGGAGACCCAGGCTCCGTGCTCGGTCAGCTCTGAGAGAAGGCACGAGGCCTGGGCTGGAGCACACTATGCCAGCTCCCCTCTGCCCGGGCGCCCAGAGCAGCCTGTTCACGTGACCATGCTGTCTCTTCTGTCTCTCTCACCCATTTTCGCCCATCCTTAAGCCTCACGCCTGCCTCTAACTCGATTGTGTCAGCTACCTAAGTCACGCTCCTAGAAGAAGGACAGTAGGCACAACGAAGAAGTAGTGGTGGGAGGCAGAAGGGAAAAATTCTTGCTTGTCAAAAATTTCCAATGAGGCTCCCCAATCCTAACGCATAGCCCCAGATTCAAACACAGTCTTAAAGTAAGCATAACAGCACACGATAACTAGACATTCAATCCATATGGCATAAACTTAATCTACTTTTCTCACTCCAAAAGACAGCTGTTATATTATGCTACGTTTCCACCAGGTACAACTCCGTATTGGCACGCTGATGTTATTAAACATCTCAGGGGCCAAATACAGCTAACAGCATCCTTTACTGACTAGAATTTATACTCAGAGCTGTCCAAGTACGCTAACTCAGGGAGGTGCCCACCCACCTCTCAGAGCGCCTCCACCAGCAGGCCCCTCTGCCGGCCCCCTGCCTGGCATTCCCCTGGCTCCCTCTCACATTCCGCTCAGGCCTCTATGCCAGTGCCGCCTCCTCAGACAGCCTCCAGGACCACAATGTCTAAGATCACCCAGCACCTAACGTCACACTCTGCCCCTTCACCCACAACCCCTCCTGAGGCCTGCACTCATTACACTGCCCGACTTTAAGTTATTTATTCTTCTACTTTAAGTTATTTATGCTTCCCCTTCATGTCAACTCCATGAAGGAAGGGGTTTTGTTTTGTTCCCTACTACATTCAGAACAGCACCTGGTACATATGAAGCTCTCAATAAACATCCATTAAATCAATGAGCAAGAATGAACAATCTTATTCAGGTGCAATTTGGTCCAGGCTTACTTCATATTTTAATTTGCCCCAGATTTATTTTAAAACTGAGAGGACAAAGAAATTATGTGGAAATATGATGAAAGATATATGTAAGATATTTAAATATATACACTACGGATATATAAAATGTAATCTTACCTCTTCTCAAAGTTTCTAAATTTAAGTAGTAAATACTTAATGGCTATGCATACATCTGTGTCTCAGCAAAGTAAGAGATCCAAACGTGAAGCTTCACAACTCTGGTCTGCAGAGAGAACCAGTGGGTGGCGTTCACCGCCCCGGCGCCCGGGGCGTCAGTGGGCTGTCCCAGCACCTCAACATCCTACAGGTTTTCTAGCAGACACTGCGGGTCCCTGAAATCACTCCTTTCTTCACACACTGTATCAGGGCTCTCTCAGGACACCCGACAAAGATGTCTGTCACCATACCATTTGGGGCGGCAGGACTGGGAACAACCCAAATGTCCCACACCGAGGGACGGTCGGATAAACACTAACGAACACACACTGGGCACCTGATGCAGCTGGTCACAATAATGACTCAAAACCTCTTCTGCTAACTTGGGACGAAGCCCACAGCGGGCTGCCACTAAGCACGAAAAGCTACAGACAAACATCTACACGATATGATGCCATTTCTCGCCAAGTATCAACCAAAGAACAGTGAGAATGATCATCAACTTTCTTCTCTGGATATGGTTTCACTGTGCTAATTTTGTACTTCCAAAATAATTCAAGACTTCAAAATTTTAAAAGAACGATGAACACTAATTACAGGGGTGTCACTTAAAACTCTGCAATGAGCACCCAAATATTACAAAGACAACTTGTCAGCAGAGTGCAGGAGGCCCACCCTTAGGCTCGTGGGGAGGCACAGAACCGGAAGCAGACCTAGGCAGCTGCAAGTCGTAGAGGTGCCTCTTCATACCTAAAAAATACCTTCTTCTTAAATGCTTTTATTAGTTAAGATTTTTCTAACAACGAAAATGACCAATTCTTAATTCTCATATCACTTCCTATTAGAACCACAAAAATATATCCTATGTAATTTGCATAAAACAACAAATGATGATTTAATTATTAGGTGAACAAATAATGGCTAAATAATGGCAGCCTGCAGACTACCTAGAAGGGGGAAACTGCTGGGATTCCGGTTCGCCTCCGAGTCCACTACTCACCCCCAGCACCAAAGTTGACGACGTACTGAGAAAACAGGGCGTCGAGCTCGTCATACTGCACGAGAGCGTCTTCAAACTGCTGCAGCATCTCAAATACGAAGGCAAGTTCCTCCTGGTGACCCGAACAAAAAATAAAACAGCAGAAACGTCACTCAACTTTTTGGAACGATGCACAGCCAGCAGAGATCACAATGCAGAGAAGCCTGGGGCATTCCGGGCGGCGAGCAGGCAGGGCGCCCAGGGGCTCAGGCAGTGCAGCAGCCGACTCCTGGTTCCGGCTCAGGTCATGATCTCACGGCTCGTGGGTTCGAGTCCCAAGTCAGGCTCCAAGCCGGCAGCATGGAGCCCCCCAGGACTACCCCGGCCCGAGAATCAACCACTTCTCCAAAGGGCCCAGCACTTACTCAGAACGGAACTTAGAACCTAAGATCTTATTAGCACTAAGTGTGTTTACTGCTACTGAGAAGTCATCTTTTTTCCAGGCCCTGTCAGAGGACGGGGCAAGGAGATACGTGCACGTGTACTGTCCTCACACACTTGCGTCTGTATTTCTGATCAATCCATCCACCCGTCCGTCCATTCGTTCATCCATCCATCCCACCATGGGTTCATACTGATATCAGAGTCCAACCCCACACCACTGGGTTCACCTAGCTCCTCCCTCTCCTTGTTGATAACTCTTAGAAACTAAGTTGAATACACCTGAAAGGTGCAGTGACAAGGCCATCTGAAAGGTTTGTAGCAGGTCAACTTACAGTGAACCGTGAACACACGCAATTCCCTCATGGGAACCCAATCACCCAAGTACCACGAAGACATAAGCAACAGAGTCAGAGATAAACATTAAAATTTTGAATCAGAATTGGTCTTTTATTTGTTCAAAGTGCATTATTTCTTCAGGAATTAACACACAAGTGCAATTTAAACATGAAAAATTTTTTTCAGTCTAAATATGGTGAACAAGAAGAAGGAAACCTAAGGGCAACATTCCTGTCACTCTTTGCAGTGTTAGAAAGGTGCGCTAGAAACTAGCTTAAGACCATCCTTTGTTGGAACCCCAGATTGCAAATCAAAACTACAGCGGAAATAACTGTCCCCGGGAAGTCCGAATATAATCACAGTGCCACGCGGGTAGTAGACGTCTCTGTCCTCAGGATCAACACCACAGCCAGGGTTGCCTGAGACACGTCCTCGGAGGAGACCCCAGAAGGTCCGAGGTAGTAACAAAACCCAAATTACCCTGAGGGACAAGGCCCTTTCGCAAACGGCTAGATGCCGAGCTCTGAAGCGGCAGGAGAGCTGACGGCGGACGTGCCCAGGTCACCGCCTCCGGTCTGCCTCGAGAGCCCAGAGATGGAAACGTCTGTCAGCTACCCCGCCATCTCTTGGTTTTAGAAACTGTGCCGATACGAGTGACCACGCAGCCTGCCCTACTTACAGCGGAGAAGGAAGCGTCTAGTCCCCTGCTCAGTCCCGATACGAGTGACCACGCAGCCTGCCCTACTTACAGCGGAGAAGGAAGCGTCTAGTCCCCTGCTCAGTCCCATACCTGGACCATGAAATAGTCACAGAAGCTCCACCCCGGCTCCGTCCTCTTCTCCCTCAATGTCCTCATGTCGTCCTCAAACTTGCCCAGGTTTTTGGTAAAAGACATAAGAAGCGATGTCCTGAGTTTGGTCAGGAAGGCATTCCAGGATTCCTGAGTTCGAGAAGAGTCCTTCAAGGGGTCGGAGAGCACGACACACCTGCAGAGACACGAACGGACGATCTGGAAAACACTCTCCAAGCACAGCACGGGCCCAACTGGTTTCCGCCCCTACTTCCTCCCTTCGTTAACTGGTGGCAGCCATCAGGCAGGTGCCGAGAAACCGGATTGGGAAAAGGTTTCATCGTGAACTGGTTTAACGCTACGCGAGCAGCGAGTGCCGCAGAGCCGTGGCAGCGGGCGGGGGGTGCGTGATGTCGGTCTCAGATCCGGCCTCCAGGGCTCCCTGGAAAGTAAGGTGATCACCACCCAATCAGCTCCCAAGCCTCAATCGCGCTGCCCCCCCTTTACAAATCTCGCCGGTCCCCCGTAACTGAAAGGACAGAGTTTACAGAACTTACGGACTTACTGACACGGCCGAGGGTCGTCACGGCCTGACCCGGCCCAGCGGCCTGGCTCTGTTCTCACTATTCCTGGCCAAGCCCACCCAACGTCTCGAGCTCTACACTCTCTTCATCTAGCACATTCCTGTTAACCCTCCCAAACCCGGCTCAGCTGACACAAGTCCTCCCGGAACCTCTCCCCCACTGCCCTGTGATCCCACTACCCCCGCGGCGAGTGCCTCACTCCCTCTCCGTAGCTCTCTCCCCCCCTGGGCCCCAGGCTGTGAGCTCCTCAAGAGCAGGGTTTAGAAGTCATCAGTAACTGAAAGCTTAAAGAATATGGCTTAACAGTAGGTAGGACACAATTTTACTACAAAAAGACCATCTGGGGGCACCTGAGTGGCTCAGTTGGTTAAGCACCTGATGGCAGCTCAGGTCGTGATCTCACGGTTCATGGGTTCGAGCCCCGCGTCGGGCTCTGTGCTGACAGCCCGGAGCCTGGAGCTGCTTCCGATTCTGTGTCTCCCTCGCTCTCTACTCCTCCCCACCTCGTGCTGTCTCTATCAGAAATAAACACTAAAAATTTTTTTCTTAAAAAATAAAGGACTATCTGTGGTGTGGAAATACCAAAGGCATAAAATTACAAGTTTCCAATGGATTTGGAAAAGGCAATGTGTTCATCTAACAGGCTAGAAAACACAGATTTATCTTTTGTAATAAAAATTTAGAAAGAAGATGAATAAACATGAACTCAGAAATAATTTTAAAATACTGACGCTGTGGGCTTCAGTATTTCTCCTCAGTGAATGTGTTGCCTTAATTACTAGTCAGTAGCAAAATGGACAGAGTCTAAGTCTCTGTGCCCGGTCACGGCCTTTGGAGGAAGGGCTAAATCTCTGGAATCATAAACTGGGGACCAAAACATGAAGCCCACAGTCCAGGTGATCGACCAGGTGAGTAATCAGAACCAGGAAGAACACGTACGGGTCAGTAGCTGGCTTTCATCCCAGACACTCCACCCCACGGTGCTGTTTCTTACCCTGAAGGACGAAGGGCCCCACCTGCTCATTCCTAAAGCCCCGAAGGACTGACGTGCATCTATTCTCTCCATGAGCTGTGAGAATCTGTCAGTTCAGCCATTTATCCTCAAGCCCGGGTCGTTGTGGACGTTTATTCTGACCAGACACAGGATCTTCCCTAAAGCTACAGGGGCGGATGGGGAAGGAAACCGACGGCAAACACCCACCCCCCAGACGGTCTTTGTTTTCCGAGAGCCGGTGCTTACCAACCAGATGAGACGAGACGTTCATTAAATTCTCTCTCTTATTGTGCCTTCAACTTGCACAGTTTCTAGATTTTCTTTTTATGACAAAGAAGAGCTATGCTGCAGAAGTTTACGTTAAGCCTAGACGGCTAACTCAGGAGAGTGAGCCCGGAACAGCTCCCCGGACTGGCGGGCGCCGGCGTGGAGAAGGGCTCCGCAGAGGGCGGCAGCTCACGGAGGCCCAGAGCGGCGGGGACCTGGAGGCCCGGCCTCCACCAGTCACCGGGGCCGCTGCTAACACAGACAGCTGACGGGGCGGCCCTCGGACCCGTCACCAACCACCTAGAATACTCAACAAAGGCCTGAAAAATGCACAAGACCTTTGGCTGTGCAATCTTCATTTTAGGGCTTTATGCTAAGGAAATAAGTAAGGACGTACACAGCACCGGAGCTCAAAAGCTGTTTAGAGTGCTGTTGATAACAGGCAGTAACGTGTCCATCAGCAGAAGGCTGGGTAAACAACTTCTGGTACGTCACCGCCATGGGGTGTCATGTACTCAGTGACAATAATGGTGGAGAAATACACTGATTGTTCATGGAAACATTTTTACATCGCATTAGGTGGGAAAAGGCCAACACAAAACGTGATGCATGTCACATGCACGCACGCACGCACCACCTGTGGCTGGGCGGGCGTGAAAAGTTGAAACATACATACCAAATAGCAAGAGTTAAGATCAATTTTCGTTTTGCTCATTACCTTCTAATGATCCTACGATGAACACGCAGTGCTGACGATCAGAACTTACTTTCCAGATTAAGGCTAAGGGAAACAGACGCCGCCTCAGGGCCAAGGTGCCAATGTTTCCAAAGGCCAGAAATCAAACCGGCTAATACAACAACTGTCAATACAGGTGTTCCCCAATTCAATGTATGGACCCAGCTCTTCACTTTAAAACAATAAAGAACCAATTTGTTAAAGGTGCTTGCAAATTAATGAAAATCAAAACGTCGGAAGGCATGTTTATATACTGAGGTGAAATGTTAAAAATCTCAGGAAGTTAAATTTTACGTATAAAGACTTGGTCATTGAAAACAAGTTAGGTTTCCGTGGCCTCAGCAGGAACATACTTTAAGCAATTAGATAAAGTTAGGCCCCAGCCTTAAACGGAGTCAACAGACACTTTGAAAACATTATACAATTGAACATCTCACAGGTTTAGACCAACCTGCCCCGTTACTATCAATTTATGCTCTTAATAGAACCCAAAGAAACGCGACTAAAAGGCCATTGGGTCCAGCCGCCAGTTGGCCCCTCCGCTCCGCTGCCCCGGCACCCACCTCCCCCCCCAACCTTGCCCCCATCTTCCCCCCACGGGGACCAGAGCTGTGCTCCCGGCAGCCGTCTCCCCTTTTCAGAGCAAGTAAGCGGGCGCAGCCGAACCGCACAGGGAAGGACACTCGGTTCCGGGGCAACTTGCTGAAACGCTAAGCCGAGTCCTGCAGGGTAACTAACTTGTGAATAACGGACCTTCGGAAACATTCCCACAAGTCCAGACGGCACGGAATTTCTCTAAGAGAAACCGCAGCTCGACAATCTAACGTTTGTCTCAAACTATAAATAAAACAAGTGTGAACATCGCTCTGTGCCCACAACTGTGTGGGACACAAAAAGGAAGCCCACGAAGCCTCCTCCCCTGAAGAACAGTCAGCTTACCAGGTGCCCTGACACACGACGCGGTAGTGTCGGTTGGCGCTCCCGGCCACAGGCCTGGGGTTCGGGCCAGGCTCCTCCCCTCGCTCCCGGGCGCTCCTCCCTCCGTAGCCCAGCCCGCACCCCCCCCCCCCACCTCTCTGAGCACCTGCCACCGGGGCAGCCACAGGTGTGGTGACGTGGCTCCGTCCGTGAGGCCACACCGTACACCGCAGGCACCAGGAAGTCTGCCGGCCTGCCCAGCTCGGCGCGGCACCACTGAGAGGGGAAGTGACCCCCAGCAGCCAGAACAGGGCCACACAGGGCCACACAGGGCCTAGTGCGGGGAAAGGAAGCAGCCACCATGGTTTCGTGGTTCCCTTTTGAAGATTCTAAAGATTAAGTCGGCATTTCAGAATTTTGGTTCTTAGGAACTCTCAGCAGGTGCGAAGGTAAATGCACCACAGGATTCAGGGTGCTCCCGTACACAAGGACCCAAGGTGTCCCCAAGCCCGGCCACTCCACTACGCACTGCGGATCCTCAAAGGGAAGCCACGTGCGGGTGGCACGCTGGGGGTTATGACTTCCGGCATGGCACTCAGCACACCAGGAGCCCCGTGAGGGGGACCCCGGTCTGCAGCGCCCACCGCGTGCTGCAGCGTCAGGCCCACCGCCCGCGCTCACTGAGGAAGGGTCCCTACGAGAAAGCCGGTCATCCGGGTATCGGTGAGGTAAGATTCAAGAGCCACTTACCTGTCACTCTGTTTATTACAAAAATCATTTCTTATTTTGTCCACAATAGATGTTCGGGGCAGGATGTTGGTTTTGTTTTTCTTCTTGGCATCATTTTCAACTACCACTATGAGCCAGTCCACAGAGCTATGAGCTTTCAGAACGTTCTGCCACTTGGTAAGGTCGTCTTTTACCGTAGCTTTATACACTTCAGTGTCCTAAAAATAAATAAGTCCGCGTGAAGGAAAGTTCATCAGTGCCCTTTAGTGTAACAGCACAATGTGTCTACTAACAATACATCGGCCACAGTGCTTACGGCTTCGGGACGGGACCCTCCGTGCGAGCCCGGTGCCTGTGGGCAGGCCCAGGGACGCCGAGGGAAGACGGTTCCAAGGTCTCAGAGGAAGAGACCGAGAGAGAGCTTAGGAAGCTGCCCGCAGCAACACAGTCCACCGGGGAAGTCGGGACCTTAAAACCTGGGTCTGCTATGCCAAAGGCCCTGTGCCCACCAACTCTGTGATGCGTCCCATCCTGGCACGGGCCCTGTGTCGATAGGGCGAAACGGCTCCCCCACCCCCACCCGGCTTGGGGCCTGCAGGAAGCCTAGGCCACCCCGGGCGCCTCCTCCGCAGCCCCGCAGCCCTCTGCCAGCACCCAGGACCCCTCCAACGCCAATGCCACTGGCAGGCCACATCGAGGCGAGGCAGCGCCAGATGCAAACCCAAGGCAAGAGGACAACCTAGGGCTTCCTGAAAGCTCCCCAGGGGAGCCACCTGCTCCCAAAAGCCAAAGCTGCCAGACTCAGAGACGCAAACGCTGGCCTGCCTGGAAAGCCAACGGCCCGCCTCGGCCCCTCCACGGTCAAGTGCAGACACAGAAAGTCTACTTGCTGTTAGCAGTGGTTTATAATTGCCCTTATGCTCCATCAATCCACGTAGCAAATTCAGAGTGAAAAATCTAAAACCGAGACGCTTCGCTTCCAAATCGGACATTTAAAAACCTTTGCAAACTGTAATTTTTAGCTAGTGTTTATAAATACATAGATTTCCCCCTTTCTTAATACAAAGATTCTTTGTTTTCCTGCCCATACTTTCTCTGGATTTTTTAGTCTCTCTTGAATATGCTAAAGGGATCGATCCACGCGTGAGAAACCTCAAACTCTGTACCCAGCCCCTCCTTTGGTTTAATTAGCAGGTGAAAAGTTCCAGAAGTCAGTACTTTTAATTTTTAGTCTGTTTTTCAGAACCTCTGTGTCCTCAGTTTAAATTAAACACAAACACAATCTGGAAGGATCTTTTGCTGAAAAATTAACAGGAAAGCCATCCTGTGAAGATGGGCTTTCCGGGACTCCACATCCCCAGGAAGGTGCCCTACGCCCCCACAGAACGACAGCTCCGGGGACTGGAGGCCCCCCCACGATGCTGGCACCCTGCAAGGTTGGGGCCTAAGTGCATCACGCCTGCAGGGTGAAACCAAAGGCCACAGACCCTGACCGCTTTGAAATAAAACCTCAGGGCCCAGGGTTAGGGAGCCCAGAAGAGCAGGGAAGCGCTGGAAGGCCGCTGCCCCAGGGCTGGTACTAGGCACCCTGTGCCCGCCCCGGCCCTGGCTCCCAGGTCTCCAGACCAGGGAGGGGCTGCCACAGTCTCTGAGGGGACCCCAGGGTCTCTTCGTGGAACACTCTGCTTGGGACAGAGACCTCCCCGGGCAACAGGCAGGACAGAGTCCCCCGAAGTTCTGGGGGAGATGAGCTGTGGGCACTCTGGGCCACGGTTCCCAACAGTGAGCAAACCATGGATGTTGTTAGAAAGGCTCGGTGACCTTTCAGAAGAGCCCGAGCTGAGCCAGTGAGGTGAAGGGTGTCTCCAGAAAGCAAAGCCAAACCAGGAAGAAGCCACTGGCAGGGAGGGTGCGGAGCAGCCCCGCCCGGGGAACCAGAGCCATGCCGGGCAAAAAGGGGATCACAGCGCAAGATGTGGGGCCCCAAGGGAGACGATGGAGGCCTGGGGGCAGGCGTGAGGGTCAGAGGCTCAGAAGGGCCAAGGGGGCCTCCCTGTTGGGGTAACCTTCTCTGGGTGCTGTGGGCCAGCTGAGGTGAGGAGGGAAGGGATGCATGGGGAGCGTCAGCCCAGGGCGGGGAGGGCACCTGTGGGGGGAGAGGAGCAGGACAGCAGTGACAGAACGACCATGGGCAGCGATTATTCACGTAAGCAAACCCATGGAGGGCGAGGCGCCTGGGAGAAGAAGTTACAAACTGGAAAGACACCAGAAGAGCCCTGTGTACAGGACTGCCATCGGATCCATTGATTTCGGATTTGGGGAGTGATTTCTGTTACTATTAGTACAGATTTTAATTAGTACAGATTTGGGGAGTGGTATCTGTTACTGCCCGAGCCCTGGGGTCAGCCCCTCCTCCAGGGAGCGCTGGTCGTTCTAGCAGGAGATGGCATTTAGACACCAGGCCCTGGACTAGACGTGCTCTTTGCTCTGCAGCACGCATGTGTGCACAGGCATGCACAGCCCCCCGTGTGTACATTTCTGTCCACGTGTAGGGGTGTGTGTGCGCACAGGAAAAGCGATGTGAAGCGGAGACGTGGAAGATACTTTAAAAAGAAGGTAAAGACTGCAAAGGATCATCGAGAGGTGAAAACCACGGCGTCTGAACTGCAGAATACCTGGGCGGGGGGTTAAGAGCAGACTAGACGCCGCAGGTGAACATTAACCTGCAGACGCAGAAGCACAACCGTCCAAACGAAACGGAGAGGAAGACTGAAAAGCCATCAGCACAGTGTTCCTGAGCAGTAGGACTTCAAGGGCCTAATATGTGAGTAGCTGGGGTCCCCAGAGGAGACGAGAGAGAGGCAGGAACAGAACAAGTAACTAAGAAAAAACGACCAAAAATGTTCCACGTTTAAATTAAGATTACAGACCCACAAAGCCTAAAAGACCCCAAGCGCGAGAAACGTGAAGCATGTCACAGAAGGTTTAAAACCCGTAACAGAGAAAAAAAATCTTAAACTGCCGAAGGGGTGGGGGGGACGACCCACTCAACGTAAAAGTAGCAAAGGCTCCCCACGGTCACAACGTGAATCAAAGGACAGCCAGCAACGTCTCTTCGCGCCGGTCGGAAACAAGACGCGTCAGAGCAGAATTCCACATCCAGGACGATATTCTGCAAAACTAGAGACTTGCTCAGACCTGCGGAGGCTGGGAGGGCCCCCCCCGCACCGCCGGGAGGGGAGCACCGGAAGCGGTACCGCAGGCAGAGACACGAATCTCTGACTGTGAGAGGCAAGGCCAGCAACAGCTTCCCGGGCAGCAGGCACGAGCGCGCAGGCGCAGGGTCCGGGGAGACACACACGTTCCCGGATGTGCAGATGCGCGGTTATGAAAATTCTTCCCAAAATCAACCCGAACGTCTTCGAGGCGATCCCAACCCCAACTCCTCGGACTCTCCTTTCCCCTTTCCGACTGCCGCTCCGCTCGGCGTGGCCGCGCGACGAACCGCTACACGGGGCGCAGTCCCGCGCCCTGGCCCTGCTCCCACATCTGCCGCCCACCGACACCGGGGGCACAGCCCGTCTGCCCACCTGCCGCGGCGCCTGCGGGCAAGGCGACCACGCGTCAGCGGCGGAGGCGGGATGCGCCGGGACTGAGGCCGCACACCCCCAGGGGCCTTCCCACGGGGGCACTTGACGTCCTCACGGAGCGGTGGCCGGGGAGCACCTGGCGGGCTCGGTCAGTTGAGCATCTGACTTGGTTTTGGCTCAGGTCATGATCTCATGGTTTCGTGGGTTCGGCCCTGTGTCTGGCTCTGCGCTGACAGTGTGGGGCCTGCTTGGGGTTCTCTCTCCCTCTCTCTCTGCCTCTCCTCCTCCTGCACTGTTTCTGTCTCTCTCAGAATGAATAGAATAAATACACTTATTAAAAAATTGTAAGACAAAGAATGGTGGCTGGGCTCTAAGAGTAAGCACCCCAAGAGGACCCCGCAAAAGATGCATTACCTTTTATGACTGAGTCTCGAAAGTCACAGTGTCGGGGTCCCTGGGGGGCTCGGTCAGTTTAGCATCCGCCTCTTAACCTTGGCTCAGATCATGATCTCAGTTCCTGAGTTCGAGCCCCGCATCCGGCTGTGCGCTGGCAGCGCGGAACCTGCTTGGGATTCTGTCTCCCTCTCTCTCTGCCCCTCCCCCGCTGCTACCCCCCCAAAATAAATATTTTAAAATATATGTATTAAAAAAAAAAAAGTCACAGTGTCCCTCCTGCCAGTCAGAGGCCCACACAGATTCAAGCAGGGAAACACGGACCCGGGCTCTCGACAGAGGAGAGTCACAGCCATGTGCGGAGGAGCATGGGGGATGGGCATGTGGAAAATGCCCACTTTGGGAAAATAAATTTCGTACACTAGCAAGGGGTTTATTTTAGAAGAAGCAATATCAATACATATAAAAATATAATAATTAAAAGTCTGTCCTGGCACAGAAGAGATAGCAGTGACAGAGCTGAAGTGTCCAGAATATTGTGCACACATGACACTGGTTTAAATGAAGGTGATATTTTCAGTAAGTGGAAAAGAGGCGGACCATTAGGAAATGACGGTGGGCCAATCTGCTACTCATTTAAGCCTATAAAATTAGACCCTGCACCCCCACATCTCATGCCACACATGAAAATACCTTGAAGCTGTACAGACCCAAGTATAAAGCACAACTTATAAAATTATTACAAGAAAACATAGGAGAAAACCTCTTATTATCTTCAGACGTCTAGACAAGGCCTTCCAACACTGGACACACTCTACTCAGAAACCATTTTTTAAAATGACATATTTCACTCCATAAGGACTGGAACAGCCACGAACACCTATGCACTAAGTGATACATGAGCCACCTACGCAAAACAGAAACTACAGATGATGCAAGAGGAAAAGAAACACAGCAATAAGAGAAGACTCTGACGCGCCACTGTCCGCAAAGACGGGGCGAGGGGACAGAACGTTAAATATAAATGAGCCAAACAGCAAATCAGTAAGGCAGCTCTTCTGGGTGCACATTTAACATCACAACCTAAAAAGCAGAGAGGGGCACCTGGGGGCACAGTCAGTTAAGTCTCTGGCTCTTGACTTCAGTTCAGGGCATGATCTGACGGTTCCTGACTTTAAGGCCCGCATGGGGCTCTGTACTGACAGTACAGAGCCTGCTTGGGATTCTCTCTCTCTCTCTGACCCTCTCTGCCCCCCTTTCTCTCTCTCTCCCGCTCTCTCAAAATAAGTAAGCAAAAAATATTAAAAAATTAAAATTAAAATATAAAAATTGGAAAGCAGAGAAAATACATTCTCAAACACATACAGAATACCCACAAAAACTATTCATTAGGTCACAGAGAAAAAATAAGTTTCATAAAGCAGAAATATTACAAACAATACCCTAATCACAATGCAGTGGAATTAGAAATTTTAAAACAAACATTTTAAAGAAATTCTTTCTGGAAATTAGAAAACTTCATGTTAAACTGTTGGGTGAAATAGGCAACATAAGCAAAACAGAATTTCTGAAAGATGAATACTGGGATTGAAATTCCTATCTTTAATTTTTTTTTATGTTTTATTTATTTTTGAGAGCAAGAGAGACAGAGCACAAGTGGGGGAGGGGCATAGAGCAAGGGAGAGACACAGAATCGGAAGCAGGCTCCAGGCTCCCAGCTGTCAGCACAGCGCCCGACGCGGGGCTCGAACTCACAGACAGTGAGATCATGACCTGAGCCAAAGTCGGACGCTCAACTGACTGAGCCACCCACGTGCCCCTCCACAGAGCACAAAGCCAAGAAGACCACTTTGCACACCTCAATGAAATTAAATTTTATCTTAACTGAAATGTAGAATTTCTAAGAAAAATGTAGTTTATCTAAAATTGACAAGTGACTGAAACAGACCAATTTCCATAAAAGGGATATAGAAAGTGATCGAGGAGCAATCCTGCAGCAAAGCACCAGGTCCAGATGGTCTCACGGAGAATTCCACCAAACCTCAGAGACAATTCCAGTGCCACATAAATTGTCTCACAAATAGATAATACGTGAAAATTTCCAAATTGTATTTACAAAGCAAATATAGTACTGATGCCTACTCCTGATAAAGACAGCACCAAAGAGGTTACAGACCAATCACTTGTGACCATAGATGCAAAAACCCCTAAATCAACAGACCCTAATACCACATTAAGAAAATACTTTGACCAGGAATGCAAGTATGGTTCAATAATAAGAAATCCATGAATATAATTCAACATATCAGTAAATTTAAGAGCAAAAACCCATACGACTGTCTCCATTGAGTCTGAAAAAACCCTTTAACAAAATTCAAGATGTGCCCCTAATAAGGATCCTTGGGAAAACAGGAGCGGATGGAAGCCCCTTCACGCGCTCATGGAAGTTGAGTCAGTCGTGCAGGCAGCCCCTCCGCACTGGGCACCCCGCAGGCGTCCCACTCAGGTCAGGAACGAGGCGACCTCCCCTACGACTTAGCAACGGGTTCAGAGAGACAAAACGAATTAGAGGCATAAGAGCTGAGGCAGAGGAGATGACACGTGACATGATGGGATCTGTGGAAAGCCCCAGAGTGTGGGCCCTGGAGAGTCAGTGATAAAACTAACTCAAACCATAAGAGAAATCAGCAAGGTTAACATCAACCTTGTTGAAACAAATCAACAGCCTTCATATACACAAAAATAACCAACCAGAAGATACAATGAGGGAGAAAACCCCATTTACGTTAGCAACAAAAAAGCAAAATGCTTAGGAACTTAACAAGAAACAACTGAAATCTATAATGAAGAAAGTACAGCGCCCTCGAAAAGACACAAAAGTGGACCCGCACAAGCAGAAAGACGCCCCTCGCTCGGGGTCAGAGCATCTGGGCGCCTGGCCCGCCAGCCAGGCAGGACACACTCCGTGAGCCCGGCGCCACCTGCCACCAGTCTGGGACGCCTCGGCAGCTGTGTTTCCAGCAGTCGCGCGGGTTGAGTGATGCTGGAACTACTTCTGCGCGTGTCAGCCGTGGGGATGCTGTCCAGAGCCACCGCAGATGCGAACATGGGACGCGGCAACGAGGAGCCCCGTGGGTGAGGCTCAAATCGGAGGCATGAGCGTCAGCCCACAGTCCCTCAGACACAGGCTTTCCTAGCTCTGCTCACAAGGGGCCAGAGGCACGACACGCCCGCACTGCCACAGGCCTGACGGCTCACTCTGCAAAGAAATGGCTGATTCCAGGACAAGGCCGGCAAAGGCACAAGAACTTTCAGCCTGAAAGTCAGAGACGTGTCCCTCAAAAGGACACGAGGCTGGTCTGCAGTGACCCTCCCTGGCCAACTCTGGGACGGCCTGAGCACAAGGTAAGTAAGGACACCTGATGACAACGCCTTAAGAGATGGAGGCCCACGCAGGCTCCTTCCTGGGGTGGAGCACTGGCTGACCTGTTGGGAGGAGCGTGTCTGCAGCCCCCAGTAAAGACCGGTTCAGGAAGAATCATCACTGGGTGCTGAACCTAAGAGGGACAGCTGGACGAGGGGCAGGATAATCCTGTGGTCTTAGTGGCCCCCCAGAGACAGCTTGTTAGCAGCAAGGGGAAAACAGTGACTGCAGCATGGAGACACCCTGACCACAAGATCAAATCTGACACTGCCACCGAGCGGCTGTAGAGAGAAGAGGCAGTCAGCATGGCGGGCCCTGCATGGCTGTCCCCACCCGCAGGCCTGCTCACAGCAGGGACCCTGGGCGAGGCCTAGGAACACGGATTGGAGGCGGGTTCCCACCACCAAATGGCAAGAGGGTCTCACTGGGCACAGGTTCTTGGTATAAATATGGCTCATGCTAAGTGCCTGCTTCCCCTCTGGGAGACTAGAGCTCTGGCATGAGGCACGGGAGGGTGCCCGGGTGCCCAGATCCTGAAACAAGCCCTGGGCGCTGATCTCTGAGCTCCCGGAGGACAGCGTCCCCCACGTGATGTGACGCTCACGCTGGAGGTTTAGGCCCACCCCGCACGACTGTCTCTGCTAGGAAAGGCTACGAAGCAAAACCAGCAAGGGCAAAAGGATCCGGGCAGAAGCTTCCAGCCCCTTCTTACTATAATTACAAACCGCTACCTCCACGTGCTCAGATTCCGGTGAAACTGCCACGGTGTGGAACGGTCTGTGTACGCCGGATTCCGCGACGTGCCTGTCTTACTAGAGCCGAGACAGGCAGGCGGAGAGGACGCACGGGGCTTTCTCTCAGTTCAGGACACGAGGGCTCTGTCAAGAGTGACAAGCTTCTTTCTGGGCTCACACGTACACGGCTGCACGTACACGTAAAGGCTGTGACGTCGAGGGCAGTCCCCTGCCCTCAGAAAGCCTGCGCACCAGCAGGAGGGACCAACGAGGGTCACCAAGTCAAGTGAACACGGGGCGCTTGGAAAAGGAAGCTCGGAGATCATATGAACAATACCTAGCGGCCACGAGGGCGCAGGGAGCTCACAGGACCTCAAAACATAGGAAGACTGAACTCGGCGATGACCAAGTGGGCAACGCACTGGACCAGGGCAGACACAGGGGAGGACAAAGCCAGACGTTTGGCTGAGGAACGGAGGAGAGAGCACACCAAAACAGAGCGCGTTAAAAAGTCAATGTGATTGATCAGAGCCGTCCGGACAAAAGCTAACCCCGTGAATTCCCAATCCAATCCGACTCCAAGGCATTTTCTCGTCACTTTCCCCCTACAGAAATACTCACGCAGCATTCCGTCCAATAAATGTGAAGGAAGGGGAAAGTGAGCAGGGCTTTGTTTCCGTCTTTGGGTAGCAGCTCCTCTTTGAATTGAACGAAGTTGGATTCCAGGTGAATCATCTTTGGAGCACGGCCATAGGACCTGCAAACAATTTTTAAAGCGTCACTAAGGAAAATGAAGAATGTTCGGCAGAAAGACAAGGGGAAAACCCGACAATCCTGTAATCGCATCCGTGAGCTTGGAAGTACACAGAAGCCACTAGCCCTGAATCACAGCGATAATATTTCTGTCCAGAAAAATTGAATAAATGATCTCAACAAGGCTCAAAAGTACGTATCAAAGCTCCCTCTCCATAAAGTCTGCCCTTTCAACTCAGTGGCACACCCAGGACCATATTCTATCTAACAAGAGGGCTTCTTCGCAACAACACAGACTTCTGAGAAAAATGGCTTTTACTCGGAGTGTCACCATAAAAAGAAGTCACCGTAAAAGAAAAGCGCAGCTGGATGACATGAAAGCTTTAAGCTGGGCATGTGCTCGTGTGATCACCTGGATGATCCAAAACACAGGGCGGAGTGCCGTCCCCGCCCCCGGGGGGCTGCAGACACCCGGAGTTCGGCTGTCAGGGCGCGGACGCCGGGGCCCCGGGCTGTCAAAGTCCGTCACGCTGCAGGTGTCTTTTCTCCAGCCTCGCAGCTTCCGCCCCTGGAAATCCTACAGCTGGACAGCGCGAGTCCCGTCTAAGGAGCCTGCGTCCAAGAGACTGAGACAAACCCCATCTAATGGAATCGTGCGGACGCCCGGACTTGGGCCTTCTTTCTACCTGCAGGCTCCCTACTTCTCCCTGTCCTTTGGGAGACCAAACAAGTTTTCTTTTTCCGCCCTTTTCCTCTGCCGGTTTGAAAGTTCAGCCATCTATTTCTATGCTGCTGTTAGTTACACTGTCATTTTTTAATACGCGTACTTTGTCCCTTCGAAGACTAAACGTCTATCTTGTCCTTGAACACAGGTACCTTCTCTCTGCTTCTTCCCCACATCCAAAATCTTCGATGTTTTCGTTTTTAAAAGGGCCGATACCTTAACTTCAGCAAAATATTTTCCCGACTCATCTGCCAGCAGCAGCTTCTTTCCTCCTACGAATTCTGGGTTTGTTTTCCTTCCTGCTGCGATGTGTCCTTTCATCTTTCACAGCGGTACAGTTTCTGGTCACATGTGTCTGACAATGGCTCTGTTTGTATTTCTTTCCCAACGGTCTCCACGTCGTGGATGGCACTCGAGAGTAGACACGTGTGGCCTAGTGCGGCCAGAAGCGACAGATCCTGGCTCCAGCTGGCTCCCGGCCCTTCGAGGGACAAATCTTCTCAATCCTGCTTCAGCCAAGCCCACAGGCAGGGGCGCTGACTCGGCCCCCCGATCCGCACGCGAGTCTAACTCACACAGACGTCTAGACTGGAAGGTGCATCCATCACTCTGAGAAGTGCGGCGGCCCCACTGCCCTTTCAGTGTCGTTAGAGACCGCACGTCTGGTGTCCCGTCCGTCTGTCTTCCTGGCACGGCCTTTGGTCGGCTCTGGTCGGCTTTCACCCACTGGCCTTTCAGTGTATAAGCTCCGCATCCGCCGCGGGGAGCACAGTGCCTGCCCCCCATTCGCTAGCCTCTGCTCTGTCCCGCATCCCGGCGTGTCCTCGGGCCCGCACCTGCGCTCTCGGCCCTCCGCCCCAGCTGCAGGGCTGCGGAGCCCGTCCTCCCACTCACCGATGGCTCTCCACGACACCCGTTCACGGCATCCAGTAAAGTTCTGGCTTCAAGTTTAGTTACGAGGTCTATTCGACTACCTGTAAATCTTCATCGGAGCCACACGTACCTACTTTAACATGTCGAATGGTATCCGAAGGCCTCGCTCTCTCTCACACTGACAAGCGGCTGCCCGGCCCAGCCTCCCCTCCTCCCCTCCCGTGCTCGCTCCCTGGAGCTGCTCTGACACACGCTACCACAACCCCAGACGCTTAACGCAACATTAACTCGCTCACATCTCAGGAGGCCCGAAGTTCGAGCTCCAGGCGCTGGCGGCGCTGGCTTCCTCGGGAAGCGCTGAGGGAGACCCCTCCGGTCCCTCCTGCCTCCCGGGTAACCGCGGCGGTCCTCGGCCGGCTGACCATCAGGCCAACGGCGGCCCCCGCGTCCGCGCGGACTTCTGTGTGTGCCCGCGTCTTCTCAGGGCAACTGTCACCGGACGCAGGGCCCCGACTACGTCGGCACAGTCTCGTGACATCCTTACACTTAAGGATCCTCCTTCCGAATACAGTCACACAGCTTCCAGATGGACAGCTTTCGGGGCCACAGTGCCACCCACCGAATGTCCTCGAACGCCTTGAGCCAGGATGAGACAGGATGTCCACGGTCCGTGACGAAGGTGAGGCCCAGCTCTGCCCGCCCTGCACCCTCCCGCCGGCCTTCTCACGAGCGACCTCCGCCCCTACCGCGCGCTCCCCTTGGTGTTAAGCGTGCAGCCCCGTGCGCCTTGAGCCAAGCATCGCGCTCCGGAACGTGCCCGTTGTCTGCCCGGCACGCTCGTTCCCGAGCCTCCCGAGCTCTCGGGCAGAACCGTACGCCCGAGTGCCCCCCGCATGGCAAGCCTCGGCCAGCCCGCCAGTCCCCTTTCCCCGGCCCGCATCCCCCGGAAGGCCTCCTGCTCCGATCAGGAAGGCACCCTGGGGACCTGCCAGGTCTCTTCCTGGGGCCATCCGGTCTGTCCCGGGACGCACGGCTGGCGCCTGAGCGCCGCGACGTGGCCGCACTTGCTCAGACCCTGGCCGCCGCTCCCTGCGCTGCCTCGTCCGCACGGGGTCGGGGCTCCTCTGCCCCGCGGAGGTGGGTGACCGCTCCGGCCGCGCCACCTGCCCCCTGCCAGCGCGCTCCCGCCTTCGCCCGCGGCCGCCCTGGGCCCCGCCGCCTGGCTCTCTGGGAGCCGCCTCTGCAGCCACCCGGGCTCGGCCTTCTCTCTGAGGCCTCCGTCTCTCTTCCCGCTCCGTGAAGGGGCGGAGTCACCCCTGCGTCACCCCACCCCGCTCCGTGCCTGAGCTTTCACGCCTCTCCAGTCCTTCGTTCCGGCTCGGGGAGGCTCGGGGACATGAAGAGAGGAGCGCACCCCAAATCCGCAGTTTCTCCCTGTGTCCTCGCCAGTCCTTTTCTCGCCTCATGGACGCACCCCTTTTCTTTCCTCTTTCTGGATGTTTAGATAACATGTATTAGGAATCTCTCCTGATAGAGGAGTTCCTCCACTGAATCGTCTCCCTCGTCGACGGCACTGGGCCTCCTCAGGTGGTGACGATTCTCCCACTCTCCGTCTGCCTTTTACGTCAACGTTAGTAATAAAGACATTCCTTCTGAGGCTACAGTCGGACACAAACACGAAACCAGAGCCCACAGACGCCCTGGTGAGCGACACCCAGGAGGCCACATTACCCTCCATGGAGTCAGGAAACACACCGTGGTCAGTGACAAACAGCGCGGCGGCAACTGGGACTGCGTGCGCATGAGTGACAGCGGTTAAAATCAGACTACCTGAACTAACAAGTAAATCCAAACAGTTTCCAGAAATAATATCTCATCTTAGCAGAAAGAAGTTTTCCAATACGATAATTCCAATGTCAACTATCTCTCCGAACAAGTCATGAGATGAAACAAAAGGGAAAACAGGACGGCTGATCTGGTTTCCTCCCAATTTTCAAGTAACACTTTCCACATCCTTTCTCATCCGTCAGAAAAGAGCACAGGAGCTCAGGGGGCAGAGCGGCCCTGCTGAGACACAGACGAAGGCGACGTCTTCTGTCTCAGCGTGGGGGCCGAGCGCGTCTCCAAGACGCTCTGCTGCACCCGGAAGCATCAGACGTCATTCCTCTCCAAGACGGCCTTCAACTCAAAGGATCTGTCTCGTTTCTACCACCCTCTGTCTCGGTAACAAAATCAACACATTCCTTAAAGAGTGAGGCCCACAGATCGTGTGACATGTTCAGTTTCGTTACAATACACCTTACAACTTAGGCTTTAACTCTGACTACCTCACTTGCTCGTAGAAACGTCTAAACAGTAAAGAGGGAGATAAAGCCAAAACTCGAACTTGCCACACCTTCTCCATTCCATCGGTTCCCTTGGCAGCTGCTGGGAAAGCGTGGGATAAATAGAGGTAAATAAATTCTGATCTCCAGCACCTGCAACAGGAACAAAGAGAAAGGCAGTTACAACATTTTCAGGGGAATACGGACAACATGGGCTCTAGGATTTCCGGAGTTGATAACCGCAGACAATTCCGTATTTAGCAAGATGACATCACGAAACAAGATCGTTCCACACCTTTAAATCACTGATCTCAAAAATAAAAATAAAAATGAGTAAATAAACAAGTAACTGCTGACGCCCGTACCCCAGCTTCCCCCTTACAGCACCCCCACGAGGCGGGGGCCGCCTTCCCCACGCGGAGGATGGGGGTCAGAGAGGCGGAGCGCCCTGTCCGAGGCCACACAGCTAAGGAGAGAGGGAGCCGCCTCCTGGGACTGTGACCCACAGCCGTCCCTTTCCGCGACTTCGGCAGAACAGCCACAAACGCCGTGCGGAAAAGGAAACCCCGAGAAGTGAACGCGAGTTTCTTGACCGGAATAAACTCAATATGCACGGAGACGCCGGCAGCAGCTAAGACGTGCAGGACACGGTGCGTGCACGTGACACACGCACCAGCGGGGGCCCCCTCTGCGCTGGCCCTCGCCAGCGGCCCAGGTTCACGCTCACGGGCAGCGCGCAGGCCGGGGAACGCGGCCCGGCCCCACGCCGCTGCGCTCCGAGCGGGGCCTGGCTGGCAACCGGGGGCCTGACCGCACGCCCGGGTGGGCCCGGCCCTGCCCGCCAGCTCTGGCACACCGGGAAGGCCCATTAGCGCTCATGAACTCAGAGTAGAAGCACATCATTCTTCAGCTAAAAAAGAACCTTTTAACATAGATGACTCAAACTCTCATACTCAGGATCCTCTAACTTGAAGCAAAACCATTATCCAAATTGCTTCTGTATTGATCTTAAGGAAATCATTGGGAATTGATGTGGGCCATTAACACATTTGCTTATTTTGCTGTCGCAAACATTCAAAAAACAAGACGACAAAACAAAACACCTCCCCCAAACCACAGAAGGGTAGGGAGTCCCCGCTAGGAGGAGCCGGTCTCCGGGCAGCTGAGCACGGGGGCGAGGGGACCGGACACACGGGCGGACGGCCCGGCTCTGCGCCACCACCATCTACCAGCTGAGCCGGCCCGGGGACACCGCCACCCCTCCTGTGCCCCGGAGGACCGTGGGCGAAGTAGGAAAGTACGAACACGGAGGGCTGTGGCCACACAGATAAATAACCTTGGACGAGGCCTGACACAACGTATTCTGGGCTCCTCTTACCAGATTTTTTGTTAAAATAAAACAATTTTTATGCTTTACGTGCATTTGGCAGCCACCCTGGAAATCATTAAAGAAAATATCCAGTTGGCTTCAGATTTCTTGCCTCGGACTGCCCCTCCCACGCCTCTTTACGAGGCCCCAAGGTTACTGCACACAAGCGACTACCCTTTAGCTGCGCAGCAATAAGGGCGGCCACGCAGAAGCTCCCCTGTCCACCGTCCTCGTCCCGGGGCCTTCCGGGGACACGTGACATGTGCCCACGGAGCGGAACAACAGAACGCTCCCTACGCCCCCCACGCAAACTCCCAGGAAAAGCCTATTTTAACAGTAAACTTCACGTAAACGGAGACTGTCATTCTCCTACATCGTCTCGTGGAATAAATGTTTAATTTGTGTCCAGAGTGTAATTTTAAAAGCTTACAGGTCAACCAGCAAGGTAACTACGGGCTTAAATGTGACCGGCTGACCACAGGGCCTGTTCTGAACCAAACTGTGCCCCCCACACACACACAAAAGCCACGTTCAAGTCCTAGCCCCAGCAGCTCTGAATGGGGCTGTATTTGGAGATCAGGTCTCTGAAGAGGCAATTAAGTTAAATGAGGTCTTTAGGGTCCTCAGGCCCTGATCCGATCTGACTGGCGCCCTTCTAGGAAGAGAAAGTGTGGACGCACAGCGAGACCCTGGGGGTGTGACAAGCTCGCGTGAGGACAGAAGACAGCCGTCTCCACGGCAAGAAGGGAGAGACTCAGCAGCAGAGACTCCTGACACCTTGACCTTGGACTCCCTGCCTCCAGGACTGCAAGTTTCCGTTGCTTCGGCCACAAAGGTAGCCCGCGCAGACTAACACCGTGCCCCCCGATTTACATTTGAAGGTTAAGTGCTTCTAACCCACTGACACTTTACACTGTGGAGTAAGAATGAAGAAAAGCTACCAGAATATTCCAGATTACACACCTATTATCATCATAACCTTCTTCAACCTTCAGATGGAGGGTGATGAAAACCTGAGATGCCCCTGAAAACGGGCTCTAGGGGGGCAGGGCACCAAAGGAGGAAGACAGGAGTTGAGGCATGAAACTCTTCAAGAATGAAATCTCAGGTGAGATTTCATGAAATGTGATGGGTAATTAAATTAGCAATACATACTTTGTAGAGTCCCCAACATAGCCACAAAGTAGAAAACCACAAAGCAGAGAAGTCCTTAGAACCTTGAGGTCTGAACTGTAAGAGCAACTTCCATGCTGATGTTTCAGCTTGAATCCCATGGACAACGGAGGGAGAAACACCAAGATTCAGTTCTTAGAAAGTAGCTACTGGGGCACCTGGGGGGCTCAGTCAGTTAAGCGTCCGACTTCGACTCAGGTCGTGATCCCACAGTTCATGGGTTCAAGCCCCGCATCGGGCTCTGTGCTAACAGCTCACAGCCTGGAGCTGCTTCAGATTCTGTGTCTCCCTCTCTCTCTGCCCCTCCCCTGCTCGTGCTCTGTCTTTCTCTCAAAAATAAATAAACATTAAAAAATTTTTTTAAAGTAGCTACTAAAAGCAAAAATGAGGCTTAAGATTGACATGCTCAGGTTTATAGAACCCTGTTCAGGAAATTGCCTGGTTTATTTTTCCACCCCAAGAGGCCTATTAAAAGAGTAAAGTCAAGTATTTATTACAACAACTAAGATCCCCGTGAGTGTGTGTGTGTGTGTGTGTGTGAGAGAGAGAGAGAGAGAGAGAGAGAGAGGGAGAGAGAGAGAGAGAGGGAGAGGGAGAGAGAGGGAGGGAGAGGGAAAGAGAGGAGACATTTCAAAATAATTACTAAGGGCAATTCAGAGCATAACCCCATCACCACAAACCTCTCTCCCTGCGTGTGTGACTGCACGTAGGACCTCGTTCTCGTCATTACTGGGGACACACGGAGACAGGAGGACTAGGGAGCACACAGAGCCCCCTCACACCCGCAGGCGGCTCCAGAGGCATGCAGGCCAGGGCAGTGCATGGTGGGACCCCGGCAGGAGGGTAGAGGGGCATAGACACAGGAGCCACTCAGATGTGAAGGAAACGCTGGGACGTCGCCCAGACCTGCCGAGAAAAGCTCAGTTCAGACACCCCTAATAAAGGCAGGCAGAGCCCCAGGTTTCTGGTTATAAGAACCTGTCTTCTTATTATTTATGCCAGTAGTTAACTGGATTTTCTGTCACGTGCGGGCAGATGACTGGCCAGACCTTCGTTATTTCCTGAATTATTACTGTATTCTGAAATGTTTACAAGCATATATTTATATTAATCACGTAATTTAAAAGTTTTTATGCTAAAAGCAGATAAGAACTAATGAACTAATGAAACACAGAGGGAAAAAGAATTTAAAAATATGATTTCAGTGATTTAAGCATAAAAGGATCATATATCAACAAACTCAACATTTTTCTTACACCTTTAAAATAGAAGGGCTTGGGAACTCAATAGAGAGAAAGTAATTAGTAACTTACATCAACATGAAAAGGACACTGATGTGTCCAATTTTCAAAATATAACTACAGACACAGATGCGTCACTCAGCTTTTAGACCACCGACAGTGAGAAAACAGCTATTTTTGAAACAACTCTAATCTTCAAAGTCGATCATAACTAAAAATAGAAACCTGTTGGCTACAGTCTTTTCTGACCCAAGATGCTGTCACTGAGATGCAGTCTAACCACAGCTAAGAGCAGCCCCGGTGCCCCGCCCCCCACCTGCCGACGCCGCGCAGGCGCCAGGCCAGGCCGCTCCCGAGCCGCCCGCACAATCCTACGCCGTTTGTCTTACTCTCTGGCAACCAGAGGAGCAATGGAAACATCCACTTTCAGTCCTTTTAAGCATGAAAACTTTATTTTAGGGTCCCCCAGAACTACAAAGTCGCAAAGTTATTTACTGTCAAAACATTTTTGAAATTGATTAATTCTTTTCTTTAAGTTTATTTAATTTGAGAAAGAGTGAGAGAGAAGGGGAGGGGTAGAGAGAGAAGGAAAGAGAGAATCGCAAGTAGGCTCCATGCGCTCAGCTCAGAGCCCGAAGCGGGGCTCGAACCCAGGAACTGTGAGGTCATGACCTGAGCTGAAACCAAGAGTCGGAGGATTAACCAACTGAGCCACGCGGGGCCCCAGATTTTTCAGTCATCGCAGTAGACAGCAACTGGGACAGAATCTGTATCAGGTTGACACTGACAGAGCAGAGGACTTCAGGACATCCTGCTTCGTGCAAAAATGCCTCCAACAAGACAAACCACCGGCTCTTTGCCCGCTGGAAGTCCACGTCCAGACCAAACCGTCCAAAGGGGTTCTGTGTGAGGGACAAGATCGCAGGGGTGTTCGCTTTGTGCATTTCGGGAATACAGGAGGTCTGAGCTAAAATGACAAAAAGGTAGTCTCTTTAACCTAAAAGAAAAACGTCTGTACCTTCCTTCAAAAAGCTATACATTTGTTGTTGCTGACGCTCCTATCATGTTTATGCAACAACTTTTAAAAGATTTTAGGACTCAATCATGACATGAGGATTGAATCGGGCACTAAACGGTCTAGAGAAAAAGTAGCACACGTTACCAAATGTGGTTTCAGTACTCGCCAGCTAAAAATGACGCCTCCGGGGAGACCCAAGGCTAAATTAAAAGGGAAGGACGCAGGTTCCGTACCTGTGGAATCATCACTCCCCACGACCTTCCCCCAGACACGTGGTGAGGACGGGCCAGACCCGCGGCCACGGCGCGGACGGGAAGGCGGCCGCTGACGTGGTCTTAAATGACGCGATGATCCCGCGTGACCCTGCTGGGCCGAGGTCCTCAAGGGAGTATATTGGGGGGTGGGGGGGGGAGGCAGAGGAGCCAGACCAAAGAGCTGGTACCCTGGGAAGGGCTGCACCGGTCGCTGTTGGCTCTGAAGACAGAGGAAGGGCGGCGAGCCAAAGATCTCGGGTGGCCCCTGGACGGACCCCCCAGCCTCCAGGGCCTCCGGAAGGAATCAGCCCCGCCGGCCCCTTGATCGGAGCCCAGCGAGACCCAGACTTCCGACCTCCACGACTCTAAGACAATACGCTGTGTTCTTTGAAGGCGCTGAGTCTATATCATTTGTTACACCCCAGGAAAACTTAAAGCGCTTAATTGGCAACGACAACACCAAAAAGTCTGCGTACCGCTCATACCACCTATGCTCTGAGGTTATGGGAGGCCTTGCTAAGCTACAGACGGTTTCGCAGCAGCTGGGCGCCGGCTCCAAGAAGTCAGAGAGGGGCCATCTACTGACTGTCCGTACACAGCACGGTGGGCCGCCGACACCTCAGCCCCGGGCACACACGCGCTCCGCACTCACAGGCCGGCGCGAGAGAAGGCCACTCGGCGCATGGAAACCGAGGCCCGAGCACCTCCCTAACCTGCTGGAGGTCAAGCAGCGACTGAGCCTCGAAGCTGGGACTGACTCACCTCCAGGCAGCCTGCCTCTGCACCCAACATTCTTCCCTATGGCTCTGGGTGACTTCTCCATTTCTTAACTTTATTGAGCTAATTAATCCGCAGAGAGGCTCTGTCCGTGCTGCTTGGCTGAAGATACAGGCTCCAGGAGACCTTCCGCCAACAGTGAAACTCTGTCATCTGCGTAATACCAGTTACCAGCCCTTACACACGCAGAGCTATGAAATCTTCACACAAAAGTATGAAAGGATCGGGACACTATAAGCATGAGAAAGTTGCAGAGGAAAAAAAAAGGTTCAGCCAATTTGCAGTTGATGGGTAGCTTTCCTCGTAATACGTGTATTTCCAAGACCAGTATTGTTATTTGCAGATTTCTGTTGTGTAAAAGATCTTAAATAAAGCTTTTAAATTCTGTTGATACAAATATCTCATACAGTATAATTTTTCTTCAAATTCCTTAGTATAATCTTAGAAAAGGGAAATCGTAACTTCTCCAATAAAACTCACCTCTCACGTGATCTCGAGCTGTTGAAGACGTCCAGATTATTCTAGCCCGTTAGCAAAGTGGGGTGTCCTCAATGATCTAACGGGCAACATCCTAACTTAAAGGCATTAGATGCAGCCCGCGGGGCTCCACAGGCTCCGGCTCCGGCAGGTGGCAAAGACGGGACGGACTAACTCCGTGTGAACGAGTGCCGGGGTGAGAGACGGAGGAGCCTGCATTTGGAGGCCTGAGTGTCCCCCCTCTGAGGACCTCCTTGCCGGGACCCTGGAGGCTACCCAGCCGTGGGGTGCCTGGACTAGGAGCGGATGACAAATTTCGAGGCCCTTCTAAGCAAGGGATTCGATGATTCTACCTTTGAACAAATCCGTCAGAGGAAATATATAACTTACCTAACCTTTGCTTTATAGAAAAGTTTCCGGAAAGAGCCATCCTTTCGGTGTGCGGCTAATGGAAGCAAGCTACAGTTCGGCGGTAGGCAGTGCATTCCCGTTTGAAAACGAGAGAGAGAGAGAGAGAGAGAGAGGGAGCGAGAAGGAGCACCGTCAGTTACCCAAACGCTGCACGCACTTGCCCACAGACCACACAGGATCGATTGCTCAACAGCTGTTTGTAGAACGGACTTTCCAAACGGACGGTAAAAACGTCCAAGTCGCGGGAGGACTGGGAGGTCGTGCCAGCCGTGCAAGCACGCGTGAGCACAGATGCTGTACTTCTTGTGTAACGTCAGCACCGCGATGAAAACTAATGAATGCTTCTCACCGGAAGCTCTTTCGTGGGGAAACCTAGTATCAAATGCATAATCACAGAATACAGAGGACCCCCCCCAGCGGCCCTCCCCGAGTGTCCACACATAGAAGGTTTTCACATCTGCGGGTTGGAGGTGGGGAGTGAGGTTAATGATAAAAAACAAACACGATCCAGATGTGATTCAGATTCTAGAAGCAGACACCCGGGTTTGGTCCGTCCCGTGAAATGCCTGGGCAACCGACCCCTCGTTTCTGTGTATAAACACTGCCCTCCCTTCATCGCGAGGCACATGCTCGAGAAGCCCTCCCTCCCACAGCTCCGCACCACCGAGGCCAAGTTTAAGGAAAAGCAGTTTCCTACAGTCAACACGACGGGGATGACGGAGAGCTCCCTTGTCCAGTCGTCAGTTGTCCTGCCCATGTTAAATCAAGAGTCAGTGTTGCCGCCACCCCAGCGCTTGAGTTCAAGGTGCGCCCACTGCATGGGCCTGCGACCGCGCCCCGCCCTCTGGGCTGTGACCGCGCCCTGCCCTCCGGGCTGTGACTCGGGTGTGGTCTCCTCTCTTGCCCAGAAGCCAGTCTACGCAACAGTTACTACCCCGGAGAGTGATCGCAGGGGAAGAAGCACAATCTATGCTAGCGGTAATCGAGCTGTGTACCGTGGGAGGGGGAAGGGGCCACAGCCAATTCGCGGAGCCAATCACAAGATAGAAAGTCCCGAAGTCGTCTCCCTTTTCAACGTGAAAGACCATTCAGCACACGCCAAGAGCACCAGAAGGTTTGAGTGAACAATTCTAACTGGGACAACCGTCCCCTTCGCTGGCACTTGGAGACCAAACACAGCCTCCAAGTCAGGAGATGAGACAGAATGAGGAGGACTGGAGGAGTGCATCTAAATGAAAGAGCACTGAAGAGCTGGGCCGCATCGGTTTACGTATGTTTTAGTAAAGAAGATGTGGGGGGGGGGGGGTGCCCGGGTGACTCAGTCCGCTAAGCCTCTGACTCTTGATTTCAGCTCAGGTCATGATCTCATGGTTCGTGGGTTCGGGCCCCACATAGGGCTCTGTGCTGACACTGCAGAGCCTGTGTGGGATTCCCTCTCTCCCTCTCCCTCTCCCTCTCTCTCTCTCTCTCTCTGCTCTTCTGCACATGCACGCACAGGGACACACTCTCAAAATGAACTTAAAAAATGTTTTTTAATTAAAAAAGAAAATATAGAATGGCTGTAGCAGTTTGAATCAGCATTTACAAGTTCAAGAGATCTCGCCTGCCACAGGCCCGCCCCTGCTCTGGGCTTTGCGGACAAGGGCTCCTGACACCGCTCCTTCCCCAGGGTTCCCAAAGGCCACCTTCTCAGTGAGGTCTGGCTGCAGCTTCCAAAGGGTGCACCATCGTGGGCAGGAATTTAGCAACATTTGCAAACCCACGTGTTTAATGTAACCCCAGCAATCCCCGAGGGGAATCTATCCCAACAGACACACGCACAGGCTATCTGACTCAGGACTATGTGAAATAGCAAAATACAACACCATTTATCTCCCTGGATGGGGCCCAAGCAGGATAATCCACGGAACGGCTACATAACAGACTTCTACAGGGCTGTAAAAACCAACAGGAAAGATCTCCAGGAAATGTTGAGAAAAAAGGCGAGGCGGGAAAGTGTGCGTGTGCGTGTGTGTGTGTGTGCACGCGCACGGTCGGTTAGGTGTCCAAGTCTTGATTTCGGCTCATGTCATGATCTCGCAGTTATGAGATCAAGCCCTGAGTTGGGCTCAGCACAGAGCATGGAGCCTGCTTGGGATTCTCTCTCTCCTTCTCTGTCCCTCCCCAGCTCGTTCTCTCTCTCTCTCTCTCTCTCTCTCTCAAAATAAATAAACTTTAAAAAATAAAAATAAAAAACTAAAAGCCCGGATCGTTTACAGACACGCTGTCTTGAAAGGCACACACGGTCTTTGCTCAGGCCGCCATGGCAGGAGCGGCTCCAACAACACCAATTTGTTTTCTCCCAGGTCTGGAGCCCGGGAGTCCAGGATCAGGGTGCTGGCTGTTCAGTTCCAGGTGCCTGATTTCTTCCCGGCTGGGGCCTCACTCACCCCGGAGCCCGGTGGCCTTTCCCTGTCACGCACAAGGAGGAAGGGAGCGTGCTCACCCTCGCGTCATAGGCCGCTGACTCCATCCTCAGGGCCCAGGTCCTCTCCTAAGCCGCTCGGCACCCCAAGACCCCCGTCTCCCAGTACCGCCACCCGGGGATCAGGGCTCCCACATACGATCTGCAGGGAGGGGAGACAGACCTTCAGTCCGTAACACCCACACGTATGGATAAATTATGTGATGCTTGGCAATCGCTTCAGAGTAACACAGGATTGGGGGGAATGGGGGGTTAGAGACCAAGATTGGCCAATTCTCCCAACTGCTCCAGTTGGGTGATAGGTTTGCGGGGTTCCTTTATACTGGTCTCACTACTTTTGTACACATTTGCAAGCTTCCATAATAAAAAGTTGAATTGCTACAATTCTCCGACTTCTCTCACCCTTTTCTTTCTTCCACGGCACTTACCAACAATTATACAATTTACTGCCCATGCGTATTGTCTACCTCCCTTGCTGGAATGTAGGCTCTGCGAGGCCTGGGGTCTTCGCTCAGGGATGTAAGCAAAGCCCCTCCAACGGTGCGGGCCAGGTCCCAGGGGCTGAGTACGCGCCTGCTCACAGGTGAGCCTGGGCCAACCCCACCGCAGACAGCCAGGGTGCCTTGCAGCAGAGTTAAGGCCAAGTGCTGGGTGTCAGAATGTTCCCGGGCCATGAATGCAATTTTAGCATGGGCAAGCTCATCCTGCACACTGCTAGCGGGGCTGCCTGACTCAGCGCTTGGACTTAGGAAGCGAGAATTTTAGGGCAACTCTAGGGCAAGGGCTTTCTCTGAGGGATAATTTTAGGGACGAGCCCCCCTTCCGTGTGGGCAGATGACGCCGTGGGAAGGGAGGACGCGGTCCTCACTGCGCTGTCACATACGGAGGGACCGTGGCCGGGCACGGCTGAACCCGCCTTGGCGTCTTCCCTTCAAAACAGCCTGTGACGGCCCGCCCCGTGCCATCCCCCGCACCCGCACCCGGAAACCTGCTCAGGGACCGTGCCCGCAGGCGGTGAGCTGTGGGGGTGGGAAAGATCATGCCCCGGAGGGTTATGAATGGTTCCAAGGCTCTACCTAAACGCTTGGCTCTAAACTGTCTGCCATCACTTGTCAATGCTAAACAGGTCTGTCGGAGACCAGAAACATTCCAAACACGCAACAGTTCCCAGTGAAACCAAGGTCTAAACCTGTCGTCAGTTTCCTCCTAATTTCTCTGCTCACTTTCTTTAAAATTTTGCAAACAAGGACCTAAAATAACATGAAGGAACAAAGCAGCACAGAACAAAAGCACAAGAAGCTAAATAAAGGCATTTATCCCCCTGGGGGAAATACTGAAGGAGAGAGAGTTACCAGAAATGTTCACTTTTTCTAAGAGATCATCCCGCCTCGCGCCACCATCTAGAGCCCCAAACCCCAGACGCCAAGGGATCATTCCCGTCAAGAGATCAGCAAGGACAAGCCTCTACCTTCGAGGCAGCGACAGAAAACCAGGGAAACGCGAGGGATGCTGGCTGATGTGCGCCCAGACGCCCACGCAGACGCTGGCGTGGGAATGAACTCGGCCCCCAAACGACCAGTCCACCCCCCGACCCACTGAACCTGTGGATGGGATCTGACTTGGAAAAAGGACCTTCACCGATGTAATGAAGTTCAGGATCTCAAATGAGATCACCCCCGATCATCCGGGCGGGCCCTAAATCCAACGACACGTGTCCCGATACGAGACAGGAGAGCAAATGCAGAGACAGAAGCCACGTGAGACAAGGCAGACGCGAGACAGGAGTGGCGCAGCTACAAGCCAAGGACGCAGGGGCGGCTGGCAGCGGGCGGAGGCAGGAAGGGTCCTCCCCAGGAGCCGCGAGAGGGAGCACGGCCTACAGCACCTTGGTTTTCCACTTCCGCTCTCCAGAACTGTGAGAGAACAGATTTCCATGGTTTTAAGCTAGCAGGTTTCTGATAATTTGTTACAAGGACCCTAGGAATGAATGTATATGGCATAAAATACAAAATAAAATGCACATTTTTCCCTAACCCTATTCCAATTCATGTTTTAGTCATGATTTTGGCTTTATCTCTTAAATGTCAAACTAAACGCCGCTGAACACGTAATTCAGAAGCGGTCCAACCACCAATAAACATATAAAGGGAACTAATCATCATGTAGGTGCACCCCCAAACAACTACGATGACCTTGGGCTGGACAAAGAGAGCCTGGATACAATATCAAAAGTGCCATCCAAAAGAAAAAAAATTGATAACTAGACTTCATCAAAATTAAAAATGTTTGTACCTCAAAAGATAGCATTAAGAAAAATTAAAGACCGCCAAAGATTAGGAAAAAATATTTGCAAATCACGGATCTGATAAAGGACATGTATCAGAAAATACAATGAACTTCTGTAAGTCAACAATAATCTAATTTTTAAAAGGGCAAAAGATGGGCGCCTGGGTGGCTCAGCTGGTTAAGTGTCTGACTTTGGCTCAGGTCACAATCTCATGGTTCGTGGGTTCAAGCCCCACATCAGGCTCTGTGCTGACGGCTCCGAGCCTGGAGCTGCTTCGGATTCTGTGTCTCCCTCTCTCTCTGCCCCTCCCCTGCTCACACTCTGTCTCTCCCTGTCTCTCTCTCTCAAAAATAAAAACATTAAAAAATTTTATTTTAAAAAAAGGGCAAAAGAGGAGTGCCTGGGAGGCTCAGTCAGTTAAGTATCCGACTCTGGATTGTGCCTCAAGTCATGATCTCTGTTCAAGAGTTCAAGCCCCACATCGGGGTCCGTTCAAACAGAGGAGGGGCTTTACCTGCCCGCGACCCGTTCAAATCCACCCTAGAGCTAACGCACCAGTAACGTGCGTTTCCCAACCCCGGACCCGGGCGCCTCCCGGTACCACGGCAAACCCACAGGGGCCCCGTCGGACAGTACTTTGAATTTGTGAGGAAGACGGCAACGCCGGACCGGGACCGGACCCCACCCGACGTGCGCAGGTTCAGTATCAGGGCCTGCTACCTTCCTTTCAACGACATCGTCCTATCACAACGCAGGGTGCTTGCTGTGATAAAAGGAAAGTACCACAACCCCCCACCACACACACACACACACACACAGAGGATGGCATCGTCCAACAATCTGACTCCCAAGCTACAGAAGTTGTACAGTGCCCAACAGGTACAACCATCCCATTAATATGTTACTGTGGTTATCTAAGAATGAAATGAAAATGTTTCTTCTAATTTATGTGTATTAGTTTCTTCAAATGACTACTGTTAAGATGTAATACTTATTTAATAAAATTATTGGGACCTAACTAATAAATGGAATTATGAAATATTCTTCTTAACCTAGAGATACCATGAAAAATTACTGAGACGCTAAAGTCACCGTGAACAAAGAAAGTTTAGGAATCAGTGTTTATTAGTTAACTTTTTTTTGCTCATTGATTACTCTTCTGAGTGCTTATCAACCCTAAGAGATTGGTACTACTGCCATCCCTACTTCACAGATGAGGAAGAGATTATGAAACGCCCTAGGTCACGCCTAGAAGACCTACCTGGTTTAAGCACGCACACGTGCACACACACGCAACACGTAAAATGCAGGGTGAGCACACTGGGCAGCGCCTTCAGCCCCTGCCCTCCCAAATAACACCTGGCGGAACAAATGCGCTTCCCTAAGGACAAATGTTTCTCCCACATCTCAACTGCTGATTCGCTAGTGGCTTAAGAACTTAAAATAGACCAAGATCTACATTTCTGTGCATCAATTTAAAAAAAAAAAAAAAAGACATGCTGGGGCGCCTGGGAGCTCAGTCGGTTAAGTGGCCAACTTGGGCTCAGGTCATGATCTTGCGGTTCGTGGGTTCGAGCCCCACGTCGGGCTCTCTCTCTGCCCGTCCCCAGCTCACGCTCTATGTCTCTCTCTCTCTCTCTCTCAAAAATAAATAAACGTTAAAAAAAAATTTTTTTTTAAATAAATAAATAAATAAATAATAAAAAAAACCATGTTAAGTTACTTTTCTGGAACTCAAACTGAGACCAGCGATTAAATCACAGGCACCATATTTTCAGGGCGGGTGGGAAATTACAATGTGCAAATTTAAAAACTATAACCTGGGGGGAGGGGGATCTAACTCCAACCAGGTTCAAAGCGTTTACATATCTGCTGGGCTTTGTTGCCTTTTCCCCCTTTCAATATTTATAACGTCAGATGTAAAACCCCAAATACAGAGATCCAGAAAAATAAAATACGCAATCTAAGAAGTGACTGGTTAAGATCAGACCACTTGGATGAGCGTTATTATTCTTCAAATAGCATACACGTCTATGTGGATAGTATGTGCTGTTTGAGGCATGATGCCAACAGTCACCAAAACCCACCAATCTGTGGAATTACACGAACTCTGTCCACTAAATGGGAGCTGGAAGAGGAACACATCTTCCCTAACGTACCTTTGGAACAGAAACCTAAGTCTGTATTTCTACAGTGGAGAACTGACCCGGGGGGGCGGGGATCTAAGCCACAAGTGAACTTAGATCGAACACAGCTGCTGGATTTGTTTCGGACTGTGCGCTTTTCGTGACTAGTGAATTATACTACAGGTGTTCAAACCGCTACGATTGGGGACTGACTCTCACCCAACATCTCACGTTATCAGCACCACTACCCGCTCGGCCGACCTCTCTGTGCACTTCTCTGGGATTTACTGACTCAGCTAGTCCTGCGTCTAAGGAGCCCCCTGCTGAGGGCGTCGGGAGGAGGCAGTGAGGCGGCAGGTTCACAAACCTTTAATTAATTATGGACCAAAGGCCATGATAATTTATCGGTAGGTTCAGAATATTATTAGAATAACTGAGCACGCTTTTCAAGCAGTAACGTATTCTCTTTTCCCCCAGTCTCTGGGCACTTTCCACCTTTCTCACGGCCACGTACGTGTGAGCAACCTGAACCAGTCACCCTCTACGCTGTCCTAGGAAGGGACACAATTCACTTCCGCTTAAAGTAAAATGTCCCCAAATTCAATGAGAAAGATCAAAACCACGCACAGGCTCCGCCGTCGCCAGAAAAGGAACGAGGCCCGACTTCCCAGGTTCGGGACCGGCCGGGTATCCTGGGAGGAGAGGCCGACAGGCTTGGATATCAGAAATGTTGCAAACTAAGACACCGTGTCCATCAGATAAAAAATCTGAAGAACACAGAGCGTCCGGGTGGATTCTGAACAGGCGGTTTCCCTCCGGCCTCCGTCTCCTGCTCGGACTAGCTCCTCCCTGCAACCCCAGCCCGGAGAGTGGACGGGACGGGGGCCTCCCGGAGCGTCAGCCCCAGCACAGAAACACCGAGCTGACCTCAGACGTGGACCTCCTAGAACGTGGCACTTTCAAAGGGACCTGTCTTACTTTTCCAGCTGACATTCTCCCAAGCCTGCTGACAGGTCGTGTGCCTTTTCAGGCTCTGACTCGGTGTGCTTTCCACACCGGGGACGAGGCTTCATAGCAGACCTGCAGGAAAGGAAAGCGTGTCCTCTAGCGGCATTCAACACGCGTGTCGATCACTGTCCCCGCCCTGGGCCAGGACACCCAGGAGCCCACAGAACCAGGTCGCCAACAGAGGACAAGCCAAGGGGAAGGAGCTGTAATCAGATTCTGCGGATCTCCCGGCGCTCCGGGGAGGCCTTTCCAGGACCCGGATTCCACGGAGACCGCGGCCCCTCTTCCCCGAGGGTCCAGAGCGCCACACGCACCTGTCCTCTGGGGCTGAAGGTGTGCAGGTGCGAGGCCTTGAGGAAGACTTTCAGGTTTTGGACAAATATTCCAGGGGAGAAAAGAAAAGAGCTACTGCTGAACGACGCCACGGTCCCAATTCAGAGGAGCCGCAACCCGTGTCCCTAAGGGGGGTCTGCGGGGCAAGAGGAAGCAGCACCTGTCAAGCTCAAACACACCACCTCTCAGGGATCCGACAAGAGGGAGCCCGCGGGGAGTGAGTGAGTCCACTCACCAGGAAGAGAGAAAGCAACGACAGGACAGAGGTCAAGCCCCGCAGAGCAGTCTGCTGCGGCCTGGGCCCGACCGTGCTGGAGAGAGCGCTGCCTCCAAAGCACGGAACCCACTGGGGAAGAACCACCTGAATACTGTCACTGGGAGCCACCTCCCTGCAAGACATCGCACCCTCGGCCACACTTGGACGTCTCCCGTAACCTCCGGCCTCTTTTAAGCATCCAACCGGAAAGTGACGATTGTAAAAAGTAGAATTTCTTCCTGTGAAGCAATCGGCCCCGCGTGCAGGCCGACAGGGAGCCACCCGTCCGGCTGTCCCGAGAGCGAGCCGGCCAGGGGGACGCTCCTGCGGGCGCAGCTCCGGCGGGTCGGGCCGCATCCGCGCGGCGGGGCCGCCCTCCGGCTGGGGGCCTGCGGGGAGGGCTCGCGCCCAAGGCGCCCGGAACTGGCGGTGGCCCGCGGCCCAGCTCGGCAGGCGGCTGTCCCGCCGGTGGCCGCGCACTTCGCACCGCTCCGACCCGTCGCCGGCGCCGCGGGCGCGGTCTCCCGCTGTTTCCGCCACTTCCCAGAACCAAGCGCGGACGCCCGCAAACTTGGTCCACGCTCGCAACTCTCGGAGCCACGAGACCCTCCCGCGGGATCGGAGGGGACAGGTCCGCCCGCACCCGGAAGGCCGGTCCCCTCCGCGCGCGGGGCCCCCCGTTCCGCGCCCGCGATCCCGGGGCGCGCCCGCCTCCGGGGCGCCGTCCCGGTGCAGCGGCCCCGGCCCTCCAGGGCGTCCCGGCGGGGCCGGAGGGCGCCCTCCGGCCCCGCCGCAGCCTCCGCCCCGGCCACACCTCCGTTCCAGGAAGCGGGCCGGGCCGGGAGCGCGGGGGCCGCGCCGCGAGGGCCGGGGACTGGGGACGGGAGCCTGGGCCGGGCGGCCCCGCAACGGCCGCCGCCCCCTCCCGCGCCGACGGGACTCACAGGTGACGATGGGCTTGTTCTCCATGGTGTAGATCACCGGCGGCAGCGGCTCCTCAGGGGCGTCCATGGGCGTCCGCCGTCACCGGCCCGGCCCCCCGCGCCCCATGGGCAGCCCCGAGGCCGCGCCGGGCCAGCCCGAGCCTGAGCGGCGCCGCGACAGGGAGGCCCGCCCGGCCGCGCGAGGCAGCTCCCGAGCCGGCCGCCCGCCCGCCGCCGCCGGCCGCCCCACTTCCGGTCCCGGCGCCGCCGCGCTACCGCTTCCGGGGCGCGCGGCTTAAAGGGGAGGCCTCCGGGCCGCGCGCGGGCGCTGTCCTCCGACAGCCGGGAGGGGCGGGGCGGGGGCGGGCCCGGCGCGTCCCTGCCCCGCCCCCACGTGCGTCCGCAGCCGCGGCTCCACGCGGGCGGGCCCGGCGGCTGCGGTCCCCTTGCGGGCGCCCCCGCCTGCAGCGTCCCCTCGGCGCGGGGCCTGGCCGGGAGAGCGCGGGGACGCGCGGCTCTTCCCCTCCACCGCCCCCAGCGTCTGGCCCCCCGGCTGCGCGGCCGCTGCCCGCCGGGCGGGTCCCCCGGGACGCGGGGTCCGCGGGCGGCGGCCACCGCGACTCACTGGCGGCACCCGGACGCGGGCGCGGTCCCCGGGGTCACGTGGACACGAATGACCCCGGGGGTCACTGGACACTGGCGTGACCCTGAGGGGCACTGACAGCATGTGGGCACTGACTGGGACGACCCTGGGGTCACTAACGTGGGGCTTGGGGGCACTGGTGAGGCACTTGCTCACCTTTGCGGTCCGTTGCCCATAACCTCGCTCTTGTTATTTTTACCTGACACCCACCCAGGGCCTCAGGGGACACCGTCAAGGCGCCAGATTAACTCCCGCCTCTGGGCGATTGGCGGTTACTCGTTGTGAAACTGCCGGTCTTGTGTTTTCTTGTTAGGCTGGTTTTAGGAAGTAGTGTTGCTGCCGTGAACAGAGCAGGGCACTCACCCTCTGGCCGAAGCCAGAGATCTCGCAGCTCGGCGTTCCTGACCCGGGCTCTCCTGGGAGGCAGCTGCCCCCACACCCTCCCAGGTGGCTGGAAGGAACGGCCTCTCTCTGAATTTCCACAGCAGGTCCCCTCCACCCTGCCTCCACCATGCTGCAAAATGCTAGACTTAGGGGCTGTACCTTTCACTGGTGTCGCCAACCTTCCCTCGTGCCCAGCCACATAGGGCCTCCCACGGAGTCGGCATGTTTGGGAAATGCCACAAAATTAAACTCTGCTGGAATACATGTAAGTTTCTTGTGCAAGGAAAGTGGTTTCGGGGTGACTTTGCAAATGAAATAAAATATGTATGTGTGAAGTAGTCTGAGTGTGCCCAAAGCTCCCGAGTGTGTGTACGTAGTGTAGCATGTGCATTGTCGCTGGGCGAGGAGGCAAAGATTCGACTTTCAGACAGCTGGGGCCCGTGAGGCAGAGCATGGGAGAAGAAGGAACTAAGGAGGGCCCCAGAGCCAGAGTCCATGTGGCCTCGGCTGGGCTCAGCGTGCATGGGTGAGGTTCCATAGGGCTCACCAGAAGGTGGCCGTGGCAGAGTCAAGCATGGCACAAGGGCTAGAGGTGAAGCCGGGCTACAGGAGGGACCTCACTGATGCCTCATTAATGCCCAGGGCATTCAGCTGAGACACTAGATGGAGGGCCATGTGCCCAGTGGTCAGCCAACTATATCGGTGAAGGCCCAGAGGGGTAGTCTGCAGGTCACATACAATTTCTGTCTTACATTTTCCTTTGGGACTTTTAAAAAACAATGATTTAAAAATATAAAAACCATTCTTAGCTCAAGGGCCATAAAAAAACAGGGCATGGCCCGGAGGTGGTCTGTGAGCCTTAAGTGGCCAACTCTTGCCCTAAAATAAGGCCTACGCTAGACCTACCTTAACACAGTTTAATGCAAAGCCTTGACATGATCTGCAAGACAGACGGTATTTGGATGTTAAATCTTGCCAGGTTCTGGGGCTTGGGAACGCGTTGAACGTTCCTCGGATCCACCCTAACAAAAAGCATAAAACGAAGCCTCTACAAAGTCAAGGTGATAATGACAGTCGCTGAACTGCCAGCAGGAACAAAAGTCAAGACTCTTCTGTGGAAGATGATCCAGGGCCTCTACAGCCTATGATTTACCAATGCCCAATATATATTAAAAAATTACTAGACACAAGAAACCAGAAAGTGTAAGCCATGGTCAAGACGAAAGGCAGTCAATGGAAACCTGCACCTAGATGCCCAGATAGTGTACTCACAGGTTGAGACTAAGAAGCAGCTGTAATACACATGTTCAAAGAATGAAAGGAAATTATGTTCTTAATGAGGAAAGACAGAGACAGAGTAAGTATAAAAACAAATGAAAAGTCTAGAACTGAAAAGCACAATAACTGAACTGAGAATTTCACTGTATTGCCTTAACAGCAGGTTGGAAATAGCAGAAAGAGCCAGTGACCTTGAAGACAAATCAAAACAAATGATTCAATCTGAAAAAGAGAAAAAAGACTGAAAATAAAATGGGCAGAGTGTCAGAGACCTATGGGACAGGATAAAGTCCCCTAACACATGTAGTAGGAGTCTCGGAAGGAGAAAACCATCAGAATGCAACAGAAAATTCATTTGAAAAAATAATGGCCAAAAATCCACAAACTTGATGAAAAACCTCAACTTATTGGTCAAGAAACTCAGCAGAACCTCAGGAGAACACATGCAAAGGGGTATTGGGGTCAAAGTGCTAACAACCAAAACAGAATATCTTAAAAGCAGGCAGCAAGGGACACACTGGCCTCTGGGGAACAATGATGAAAATTTCCACTCAGTTCTAATCAGACACAGCGCCAACCAGAAACTAATGGTATAAACCTTTAAAGTGCCAAATTAAAGGAAAAAACTTAACCCAAAACTCTATGTCCAGCAAAGTTTTCTTTCTTTTAAGTTATTTATGTATGTATGTATTTTGAGAGAGAGAGAGAGAGCAGGGAATGGGCCGAGAAAGAGAGAGACAGAGGATCTGAAGCAGGCTCTGCATCAACATCACAGAGCCTGATATGGGGCTCGAACCCACGAACTGTGAGATCATGACCTGAACCGAAGTCGGACGCTTAACCGACTGAGCCACCCAGGTGCCCCAAAAGTATTCTTAAAAAATGAGGGCAGATAAAGAGACTTTCAGATTGAGTTGCATGAATCTGTGGCCAGCAGGCAGGTACAACAGGAAATGGTGAGGGCTGTTCAGAGCGAAAGAAGAGGACAGAAACTTGGATGAGTAGGAAGGATAGCTCTGGGAATGGTTAACAAATGGTCAAACATAAATTGTTCTGCTTTTTTCTTCTTTCCATTGTTCCCTTAAAAGACAACTAGTTAGGGGCACCTGGGTGGCTCGGTCAGTTAAGCGTCTGAATCTGGATTTCGGCTCGGGTCGCGATCTCACAGTTGGTGGGTTCGAGCCCCACATCAGCTTTGTGCTGACAGCATGGAGCCTGCTTGGAATTCTCTCCCTCCTGTCCCTCTGCCCCTCCCCCAACTCGCACATGCGCTTTCTCTCTCTCTCTCTCTCTCTAAAATAAAGAAATAAACTTTTTAAAAAAAGACTGATTAAAACATACAGAATAATTGCATGTGATGGTTTTAAAACGGAAGTGGGGGTAAAAGCGTGATAACAATGGCACTCAGGATGAGGCAGATCAGGAACAGCACATGGTTGTGAGTGTGTTTCGTGTGTGAAGTAGAGAATTTCAGGTGGGAAGTGAGAAGTGGGAGATGAGAAGGGTTGGGAATGGAGAGCAAAGACTGAAGTAATACCACATCGAGTCAATAGAATTTGACATAAGAATGCTTATATTCAGCCCCCGAGCAAAACTACTAAAAAAAAAGAACAAAAAACCTAATAATTTGAAAGGATTTGTTAAGGCCAATAGAGAAAGTAAAATGGAATAACATAAAATACTTGATTCATCTAAAAAGAAGGCAGGCAAGGAGCAAGGCAGAATAAAGACCAGAGAGAAAGGACAAGAGAAGGGGTCAGTGGTCACATGAAAAGATGCTCAGCATCCACTAGATCAGGGAATGCAAATTAAAGTGACAGTGTCATATCACTTCACGTCCACTCAAATGGCTAAAAGAATTTTTTAAAAACCCGCCAATACCAAGTGTCAACTCCCAGCCCAGGCCTCCATGCATTAGCCTGTCCTCCCAGAGACAGAGTCCAGAGAGGCCAGGAAAACAGACACTAACGAGTCTCCCTGAGGACCGGGCCATGTTCTGGGCCTCCCTGGCCAGCTCTTCTTTGGAAGAGTTTTCTTTTTAAATTCGTTTTACTGTTCTAACAAGTACTTTTTTTAAATATATGTTTTTAATTTTTTTCATGCTTATTTCTGAGAGAAAGAGAGATAGAGAGAGAATTTGAGCAGGGGAGGGGCAGAGAGAGAGGGAGACACAGAATCCAAAGCAGGCTGCAGGCTCTGAGCTGTCAGCACACAGCCTGTTGCGGGACTCGAACTCATGAACCCCGAGATCATGACCTGAGCCGAAGTGGGACGCTTAACCGACTCAGCCACCCAGGTGCCCCTAACAAGTACTTTCTAAAGTAGAGTTGACATGCAATGTTACATTAGTTTCAGGTGTACAACATAGTGATTGAACGATTCTATCCGCCGTGTTGTGCTCCCCACAAATGCAGCTGCCGTCTGTCACCATGTCACCATTCACGCTATCACACTGTCATTGACTATATTCCCTATGCTGTGCCTCTATTCCATGTCTTAGTCCATAACTGGAAGACTGTACCTCCTGCTCACCTTCCCCCATTGGCCCACACCCCATCTTCCTCCCTGTGGAAAACAGTGGACGTTCCTTGAAAATTAAAAATAGAACTACCAGGGTGCATGGGTGGCTCAGTCAGTTAAGCATCCGGCTCTTGATTTCGGCTCAGGCCATGATCTCACAGTCCGTGAGTTTGAGCCCCACGTTGGGCTCTGCCCTGACAGTGCAGGGCCTGCTTGGGATTCTCTCGCTCCTTCTCTCTCTCTCTCTCTCTGCCCCTCCCTCACTTGCTCTCTCTCAAAATAAATAAATAAACTAAAAAAAAAATAGAACTACCATATGATCCAATAATTCCACTGCTGGGTGTTTACCCAAAGAAAATGAAAACACTAATTTGAAAAGATACGTGCACCCCTATGCTTATTGCAGCGAGATTTACAAGAGCCAAGGTATGAAAGTTTCCTTTCCGGAGGGAAGGACGGGAAGGGCCGAGCTCTCCCACTCCTTTGCAGACAACTTCGGGCTCAGGAGCAGGAAGGGGGCTCCTGGGCTCTTTTCCCTATGAGCAGACCTATCGGAACTTCTGTTCACACGGGAATTTTAAAAATGCTTGAATTCAGCACAAATCCTGGTTTAGCGATTCCTTTTAATAATTGTGAACATGATGCTATTCCTATTAATCAATGTCTATTCTCTTTCCAGATCGTTTGCTCCTGAGATAGCATTTGGATTTTTTAAAGGTTGCTGGAACTTGTGCCCAAATGGTCTTTCCTGGTAGCCCATTACATTGTCTCCAGGCTCCAAAGAGCCTGTTAAATTATGTATTGGGATATTGCATATGCTGAGCCTACAGGGAGGCACCACGGCGTTTGCTCTGTCCCACCGCTCAGGCTCTCCCCACAGAGACCGGGGCCGAAGGAATGGCCAGCCAGCAAACGTTCGTAGCAGGTTGATTCGAAGCAGCCAAAAACCGGAAACAACCCCGATGTCCTCTGATAGGTGGCCAGGTAAACCGACTGTCCGCACCCGGAACTCTACAGAGCAATAAGAAGGAACGCACTGCTGGCAGGCAGCCGCAGGGACCTGGGTGGGTCTTGAGAGAACGCTGCCGAATGAAGAAATCCAGCCCCAGAGGTCACACGCTCTGTGATCCCGTTACTGAACACTCTTGAAATGACAAAATTGTAGAAATGGAGAACAGATGAGTGTTTGCCGAGAGTTAAGGAGAGGGTGTGGGGTAAGCGGGGAAGGGGTTTGAAGAATCCTGGTGGGGACGGATCGTGCGGCATCTGGGCTGCATCAATGTCACCATCCCTGTTGGGGTGGGAGACAATGCAAGGTGTCGCCTCTGGGGAGAAAAGAGGTAAAGGGCACACTTACAACTGCACGTAAATCTACATCCTCTCAAAAGAAAAGTTTAATTAAAAACCCAACTGACATTGGGGCGCCTGGGTGGCTCAGTGGGTTGAGCGTCTGACTTTGGCTCAGGTTCATGATCTCGGGCTCTGTGCTGACAGCGGATCAGCGCACAGCCTGCTTCAAATCCTCTGACCCCCTCTCTCTGCCCCTCCCCTGCTTGCACTCCCTCAAATATAAATAAATACTTAAAAACCCAAACTGACATTGAAGTAGTGATATGCCAGTCTCCAAAGAGTCCACAAGGTGAGCTGCATGATGCTCTGAACATGGTGCCCCGTGCTCGCTCCTCCGTGATCACTCTTGGGGCGCTGGCCGTGTGTTGGGTGACCCTGCTTCATGCGCTCACCATGTGTTGGGAAGCGTCTCCACACGCAGAGCTGTGCTGGGCGAGGCAGCCTGATCCCTGCAGGTCAGACATTTCCCTACATGCATTTTAATGCCTATGTGCAACCGAGCCATCTATAAATTATATCCTTTGGTGGGCAAATGGTCCACAAAAGAAAAGTAGAAGTAGGAGCAGTTTTGTGGAGAAATAATCTTCATCGTGAGTAACCAAGGAAATGCCATACGAACTTTTTTTTTTCCTACCAAACTAACAAAAACTTGGCCGGGGGTGGGGAGAGCCGAGGAAGGGGAGGATGGCCCATCGCATTACTCCACCGTGCTGGCGGGGCTTCGGTGGCTTCCCTGAGCCCATCTTTTCAAAAAGCAGGGACTACGTTGCGTCCTGTGACCCGGCAATGGCGCGGCTGCCTGTCTTTAAGGAAACAGTGTGTCCCGGGCCTGCGTGGCTAGAAACGCACCTGGGGCAGCATTCTTTACAGCATCGCCCCAAAGTGGGAGTGATCCTGCTGTTCCCATCCCCTCACACGGGAGGGGCGGGGAGGAGGGGCGCACAGCAGGGTAGAGGGCAGAGCTGGGGCGCAGCCCAGGCCCCCACCCCTCCTGGAAACCGCTGCTGTCCTTTTGCCTTGTTTTCAGAAAGAACCCAGGAAAAAAAAAAAAAAAAACCAGAAAGACCCCGCTCTCCACGTTTGCTTGTGCAGACAGAAGCCTCTTCCCAGGGTTTACTCCGCATAATGTGACTTGAATGACCAGGGGTCACGACATCAGACCTGGCGCTGCAGATGCCATTTCCGGACATTCTGCTCTGTGCTTCTGTGTTTCGCTCAGCTGTCTTCTTTCTCGGCTTTCGGACAGCCTGGATTCTCGCTTTATCCTTTCAAGCTGGGGCTCTCCCGCCGAGAGGCTTGCCCTCACCTCTGTCCTGCTCAATGGAGGGGGGAGGCAGGGGCAGGAGTGACCACCTTGCCGGAGACCTTCATTGACCTCCATCCACCTTTTCCTGGCTGTTCTCACACCCAGGGAGCTGTCCCGTGCCCTGGTGGCAGAAGCCATCTGTGGCCTGGCTTAGCCATGACGATGGGGCTGACGCCTCCCGGGCCAGCCCCTGGCACATGTAATGTCAGGCTCCAGGGGCAGAGGAGGGCGGTGGGAGGCAAGGGCCGCTTGAGGGCCAGGCTGCCCAGAACGGTCACCTCCTGAGGCACAGAACTCATTGGAATAGGTGGAAGGGTGGTATCAGCTAACCCATATTTCTATGTATGTCTCTTTCCACCAGATCAACACAGTGTGCAACTGTCCAGTCACAGGGCCCTGAGTGGTGCACCCCGATTGTGGTCGACACCTTGGGGGCCCCAGGCCACCTTCCCACACTTCACTCTGATCAGTGGCGGCTGGATGGCCGGGGCACTGGGAGGGTCCCACCTCTGGACCGGCTGGGCCTCCACTTTCCTACCCCAGGCCCAGGCCCTTCTCCGGGAAGTTAACCCAGCAGGCCCTCCCCTGAGTGGGTGGAACAAATGTGCGCACACCCCCCTCTCTCAGGGTGCACTGTGCGCAGCTCCTGAGAGCGCTCCGCAGGGTCGAGCCCGGAACAGATGACCAGCTCCTCCGGCAGCCACTGTCATCTCCCTGCCCTTCCTCACAGTCCCCACTCCCTTCCTCCTCCCTGGGGTCACCACATTAACCACTTGCACCTGAGTGCTAGCTCACGGCCCCCACAACACGCAGCCAGTCCGCTGCGCACGCGTGCCGTCCTGCCACCCGCCTGCGAGGGGGCACCCGGGGCTTCCCGAGGGTCTAAAACACGTGCATCCACGGCCCGGTTTCTGAAAATCAATGATTCATTTATTGTTTAATCCTCTGCCCCGGAACTTGACTGGCTCAGAGAACCACACCTAATAAACGCTTCATTTTGAACACTGAGCACTTAATTGTTAAGAGAAAACCCAGCTTCTCCCTGTGCCTTCTGAAATTTTTTAATTTAATTATTTTTTGAGAAAGAGAGAGACAAAGCACAAATGGGGGAGGCTCAGAGAGAGAGGGAGACACAGAATCCGAAGCAGGCTCCAGGCTCCGAGCTGTCCGGGTGGAGCCCTGCGTGGGGCTTGAACTCAAGAACCGCAAGATCATGACCTGAGCCACCCAGGCACCACACCCCTCCCTGAAACTTTAAATGAAAATGGAAGGCCACAGCCCAGGGGGGCCGGTGGGTACCCAGCCAGGCTGCCGCACGCCCCAGCCCAGGTCTGGTGGGCACCGAAGTCCTCCCTCCAAGGGGTCAGCCAGCTGCCGCCAGCAGACTGGGCCCGGAGCTCCAGATCAAAGGCGACAGATGGCTTTAAAGAGGCTGGTGTGGTGTGGATGCCCGGGGACGGCTTGCCACCCTGTGTCCTGCCCTGGCTGCGGCCAGCACAGCAGCACCCGCTGGGCTCTCCTGCCTCTTGTCCTCGGGCCCCCAGGGCCCCTTCCCCCAGACCCGCAGCCCCCACTGGCCCCGGGCCCTCCGCGCACCCTCCGGGTCCTTCCTTTGCAGAGACTTGCACAGACCCTCACAAGTGGGAAGAGGGCGAGGGGGAGGAGGCCAGACGTCCTCCGGGCCTTCCAGCCAGAGCGCTCACACCCTTCGGGCTTCGTGGAGGAACGAGTGTGTCTTTACTTCAGGTAGATTCCTGGCAAGAGACGCAAAGACAGAGGCTGACCCGCCAGCAGCAGGAAACTGGGCTCTCCTCCCCGTCCGACGCGGAACCAGGACCCAGAGGAGCCGCGTTCAGGCCCCACGATGAGCGGGAAGGTACACGTCGGGGAGACGCCACCGGCCAGCAGCGGGGCCGGCCACCTTCTCTGGGGCCGGGACGGGACCCTGTGTTGACCATCCACGAAGCTGCCGTGAGACCTTCGATCACTTTCCATGCCGCAGGAGCCCCGCAGCCACGTCTTCCGATCCGAACGCGACGCCAGACACGGATAACAAGATGAGGATGCCAAAAGCCGTCTCCTTGGGAATCTGCAAATCTGCTCCTCAGTGGCTCTCGGGTCAAAGGACAGAGGTCAGCCCAGCGGTTCCGCTCCTGAGAACGAAGCTAAGGAGAGACTGCGCTTCGGGACCCTTGAGCCTCGCTGCCTGGACCGCGCACGGCCACAGGGCCACACATGTCAATGTTTGAAAACGGAAGAACGATAATAAATGAGCTCGGCCCTGACTTACAGGTCAGAAAACAAAACAGACATCTAGATGGCAGCAAAGCGGAAGGAGGGTGATAAAGATGCGGGCAGGAGCAGGGGTGAGAGCCAGAGCCGCGAAGGACCCGCCTGGCACTGGGGAGGAACGTGCAGCGAGCAGGTGAGGACAGGTACACCGTGCGAGTGGCCACAGAAAGGAGGGGAAATGGTTCTCAGGGACTGATGTGCACTGATTTAACTTCAGCAACTACAGTATTTGTTTACAATAAATCTTCAAGTGAGATGAGATCGGATTTTCTAGGGAAAAAAGTGGACTCTGAAAAATATAGAAAGACTAAGCCGATAATTTCCAAATAAAAAATGGAGAAAGTTGTTAAAGCCTCCCTCCTCCTCCTCAAAAAATGTCGCCCCCTCAGAGGGCGTCCCAGGTCAAGTCCACCATCTCTGGACTATTGCAGGGCGTAGAAAACGAGGGAAAGCTTACATCTCTTGTACATTAAAGAAATATAATATTAATGCCAAAATCTGATAAAGACTGCACCCCCCAAAAAAATCTAGAAACAAGTGTAACTTACAAATATCAATGCGGAAGTCTTAAATAAAACATTAGCAAGTAGAATCCATTAACATGCTAAAGAATAATCTATTACCAAATGCAGTCGGTTGCAGAAGTAAAAAGGTGAAAAAAAAGTATTAGGAAATCTGCTCATATAATGCATCATACAGATAGATCTAAGGAGAAAACCCTCATGATTATCTCTATTAATTCAGGAAAGGCATTTACCAAATTCAACAGTCATTCTTGATTTTTTAAAAATGCTCAATGAAATAAGCATGATCGATTCTTCCTTAATACAGCAACGTATATAACATTACAGTCCTGTAAATACCAGCCCATCAGACAGCTCTGTCTTTAATGAGGAAGCTCTGGAGTTATTCACTTGAAGTCAGAGACAAGACAGGGCCCCCAAACCACTACTGCTGCTTAACATTGCACGAGACACTGGCAGAGAGTGCAATTAGACAAGAGAAAGAAATTAGAGACATAAAAATGATTACTATTTTGGCAGTTAGATAACTGATAAAGCACTCATTTTATTTTTTAAAATTTTTAAATTTTTATTTTTTGAGAGAGGGAGAGAGAGCACAAGCAGGGGAGGGGAAGAGAGAGAGAGAGAGCACGAGCAGGAGCGGGGCAGAGAAAGAGGGAGACACAGAACCTGAAGCAGTCTCCAGGCTCTGAGCTATCGGCACAGAGCCCATCGTGGGGCTCAAACTCACAGACCGTGAGATCACGACCTGAGCCAAAGTCGGTCGCTTCACTGACTGAGCCACCCAGGTGCCCCTAGCACACATTTTAAATGAGCACAAGTAATAAGAGAGTTTAGTGGGTTACTTATAATATTGAAATTAATCTGCATTAATTAATTAGTGCCTTCGTGTATGTCTACAATGATTGCTAGATGATGTGTGTATGTGCATGTGCATGGGCACCATATAAAAGACAGGAGGGAGAGGACCCCACGACAACAATAGCAGAAAGAGGAAGTATTGAGGCGTACCTGTGACATGTGTAAAACACAGATGGGAGAACCTTCAAAGCGCCCCGAAACTGACTTGCCGGATGAAAACACAAAGCCTGCTCTGGGCTGGGGCGGGGGGGGGGCGTCACGCTGTGGACGGGCAACTCTTCCCAAGCCAATTTCTACATTTAATGCACTCCTTGCAATAATAAATATCAACAGGCCTATTTTTCCTGCAACGAGAAAGGCTAACTTCAAACACAATATTAAAAATAAGCAAGAAAGGGCAACCAGGAAAATTCTGTGAAGGAAGAGTAACGAGCGCACTCTACGAGGTGGCAAAGTACAAAGGCTTAAAAACGCAAACGGAGAGGTCTGGACAGGGTCCCGCCCGCCGACCGGCAGCACCCCAGACAGTCAGAAACAGCCCCAAACAGGAGAACCCAGGGGACTCAGTGGGTCAAGCATCTGGCTCTTGGTTTCGGCTCAGGTCACATCTGATTCACGGAATCAAGCCAGGCGTCTGGCCTCTGCGCTGACGGTGCAGAGCCTGCTTGGGATTCTCTCTCTCTCTCCCTCTGTCTCTGCCCCTCCCCGACTTGCACTTTCTCTCTCTCTCAAAATAAATAAATAAAATAAAATATTAAAGAAAAGAAATAGACGCAAATACATTTAGTGTGAGATACAGTTGGAATTTCAAATCAAATGTAGACACGGATTTAAATGAAAATCTTTTGGTAGTGTTGGGAGAGCCCAAGACTGAGAGGCATTGATAAAGAAGTATAAATTGTATTTCTGTTCTTTTCAGAACTATTTTCAGGAGTAGGGCCGAATTAGTGCAACAGGACAAGACTTTTCTGCCCATTTATCTCTACCGCGGCCCAGGTTGATTCTGAGATTCTGTGCAGCAGAGTGATCCTGGTTTAGCTCAGTGATTTAACAAACGCTATTGCATAGTGCTTACTATGTGCTTGGGGGTTTACATATGCTTATCTCATTGAATCCCAGCCACCGAGAAGATAGATCTTATCCCCATTTTACTGTTGTGGATCTATTTATCAAAGAGAATCAATACTAATCTTATAGGGCTTTGGGGAGACTTATCAGATATTTGAAAAAAGAGTCATCACAAAGACAGGCATTTAACGAATTACGTTGGGACAGCTAAGTGCCCAACCGGAAGAAGATACATTAAAGCCTCTACCCCGGGGTACAGTCCAGGGAGTCAAACATCTGCATGTACAAAGTGAAACCATGAAATCGTTAGAAGAAAATAGGGTGAATCCCTTTAACCCTGGAGTGGAGAAGGCCTTTCTAATACTGTGTCAAAATCCAGAAACCAAAGACTACAAGACTTATAAATGTGATTGTAAAAATAAAAACATGCCTGGGGAAAAAACATAAAGTCAAAAGATAAACAACCTGAAAAGAAAGATAATATCTATCAAAGGATTAATCTTGCTAATAGACAATATATAAAGAGCTCCTGAAAATCAAGAAGAAGAAAAAAAAAACAACCAGATAAAAATAGGTAAAGAGTTTTACCCGACTTCAGGTGCCCGTCACAGTCAGCAGGGCCCAGCGGACCCACCGATTCTGACCACGGGCTACAAACCAGGGTTCCCACGACCCCTCCCGGCTTCGATCTGTTTGCTAGAGCAGCTCACGGGTCTCCAGGAAACACGTTACCGGGTCATTATATGGTGAAGGAGGTGACAAAGCGAACAGATGAGCAGCCGATGGAGGGGTGGATAGGGCGGGTCCCGGAGGGTCCTAAGCGCCGGACTGTCTGTCCCGCAGCCTTGGGGTGCGTCACCCTCTCAGTGTGGACGTGTGCACCCGCCTGGCAGCTCTCTGGACCCCGTCCTGCTGGGATTTAAGGGGCTCCTCACGCAGGCGAGCGACGCCTCCTCACCTCCATATCCAGCCCCTCCCCCTCCCTGGAGAATCGGGGGTGGGGGCTGCAAGTTCCGAGCTTCCAGTCCCGGCTGGTCTTTCTGGGGACCAGCCCCCACCCAGGACCCACCCAGGAGCCCATCCGAATCACCTCATTAGCACAAAAGATGCTCCGAGTCCCTTTGTCCCCTAGGAAATTACAGGGGCTCCAGGAGCTCCTTGCGCGGGATGAGGGCGGAGGCCAGTACCTAGATTTCCTATTATCTGACACTCGTCAAATTGGCAAAAGTCTAAAATTGACCCTCAATTCAGTGGTGACGGGGTGGGAAATAGCCCCCCCCCCACTGCTGGTGGCAGATGGAAGGCTGGATTAGTGGCCTCCACCCATGTGCCACGCCCACGCAGTCCCCCCCCTCCCCGAGCAGGTGTGCTGTGGGGGGAGCAGGGGGAGGGGCGCCCTCAGGAAGCCCCAGGACCCTGGGCTGTATGGTGAGTGTATTAACTAATCCGAAAAATTAAATAGACGACATTTAACCCCCCCTATCGCTTGAAAACCCTCCTGGGAAGGGTGATTGTTCTCATCTGAACTCCCCGCAGAGACACCCAGACGAGTTCTGGGCCTTTCTAATAAAGAGACGCCTTCAGGACTTTCTTTAAAATCAGTCAGGCCCTTTCCACCTGAGCCTGGGCTCCTGTGTCCCCGGGGGAGGATGACGGTAACCATGGCAACTGCTGCAAGCTGACTTTTCTCAGGCCCACGCCCCTTGCACTCGAGGGTCCTGGGTGCAGGGAAGCCCCTCGCCAGCCGGTTTGCTCAGGCCCCAGTTCTACCTCGGGGGGTTCAGCCCTGCAGCCTCAGGCACCTGATGCGCGCCGTTCCGCTTCCAGCACATGAGCTGCTGGCGCGAGCCCTGGGCACGTAAAGCTCCGTAGACTCGCTGTGAGGTCTGGAGGGTTGGGGAGCATTTCTGGGACACAGGCGCTGGGATGTGGCATGTCCCAGAGACACCCGGCAGACAGCCCCACGCCAGCCTCCCCAGGGCCTCCATGTGTTCTCAGGAGGGCCTCGCACGCACATGCCCAGCCCCCCTTCAGCCTGGGCTCTTTGCAGGTTAACGTGCTGCCCAGTGCGATGCAGATAGCCATCTCCTGGGCCAGATAGTGGCCATGACCTTGTCAGGCTGCCAGAGCCAGGTCACTGTGGACTCTGGTCACGGGAGAACACTGCCTCCTTGTTTAGGCCACTGGCATCCTGCTGCTGGCATCCAAGGCCACTGAACGCCACCAGTGGTAGACCCCTGCAGGTGGGCGTGGCTGAAGGGGGAGGGACACCCCTCCCCCGCGCTCAGGCGGTGTGAGGACTAACTGCCACCCGCGGGGCTTGGGAGGGCAGGGACCCCTTCACTGTGCCGTCACAGCGAAGGCCTGCAAGAGAAGGCTGGGCTCAGAGCACAGGGGCTGCTGCGGAAGTGAGGAGCACAGAGACGGCTCCTCCCCGACCGAGCCTGGCCCGGGAGCTGTTCGAAAAACCCACTCAGCATCCCATAGTCTGGTGTCTTTGAGGGTTGCAGGCGCCAGGTCCCGCCATCTGGTCGGAGACTGGTGCTGGGAGCCAGAAGGAGGGCAGGAGACGGGACACATCTGTGCTGGTTACCGACGCTCTTTGGTGCATTTGAGCAGAAAATAGGCCAAACAGCAACCTTGGCTTTCACAGCCACGGGATGAGTTCTCATGCCACAGCAGGAGCGCAGAGCCCGAACCACGCCAGGCAGAAGGGCCACGACACAGTTAAAATCTGTGACAGAACTCAGGGTGGTGGCATCTGCCCCCCCGGGGAGGGGGCAGGGGAAGAGAAGGCAGAGGGAGACTGAAGGAGATGCTGATTCCAGGGCTCCCTCGGCCCTTCCAGAAGGACCTTGGGGATCGATCCTCCCAACGCCGCTCAGCCACTGGCAGGAGCCGTGGTCATGCATTTTTAAGTGGCCATTAGTCGGGGCCACCTTCTAAATGGGCTGTGTGGCCTTGGAGGCTGCAGCTGGTGGCTGGAGGGCCCTGGGGTGGCTCCCGGAAGTGGTTACACCCCCACCCGGGATGGCCTCTGGGAACGATCCCCGTGTGCCTGCCAAGAACAGGCCACTCTGCTTGTCCTCACTCGGACACACCGTGTCCCCAGATGACTTCTCCGGCCTGGCTGGGAAAGCTAGCATCCGCGGCTCCGAGAGTGGCGCTCTGGGCACAGGCATGCCCTTAAGGGGAACTTGATCTCAGTCCCTGAATTAACCGATCTCCCTCCCTATGTGCTTGGGAACCTTATTTCTGCATTTTTAGAGTAAATGACACTACCTATTGCTTACTCTTGGGGTCCTCAAGTTCCCTTTACTTGGACAGAATTTTAATCCCAAGATTTAAATGAAAGTGGTTTCAGCCAGCTAATGGTTTCAGGCAGGACACTGACAGGTGTGTCCTCAGCAGCTTCTCCGAATGTGTCCCTGGGGGTTCAGTCACCTTACATCAGGCCGTGCTGAAAACCAGGCTGATGATCTGACTGTATGTCCAAGGCTCTCTCGGGCTGCCCACACCTCAGGGGTCTCAGGATATATCGGACCCTCAGGGCTGAAAGGAAGGCAGTGTCGGGAAAACTGGGATGGTGGCTCACCTTAATCAAAAGGGAAGCAGAATTGCCATGGACAGGACTCCTGTGCTAAGGGCGAGACCATAAGAGGAACAAGATGGGGCCCTGAGACTCAGGGTGGGGTGAATTTTACTAGACAAGTCTAGGAAATCTTGACCCCCAAATCCCCCTGACCTGTGGGCCAGCAGGAGCAGTCTCCCTCTCCCCCAAACAGGTACGCATCCCCCCCTTACCTGGAGAGCCACAGGGACCCCACCTGGTCAGATGTCTCACAAGATCCCCCCCCCCCCCCGCCAACTCCTCCCCCGGCTTCTAGGACAGGAGCTAGGGCCAGGCCTCTGCCTAGGTCGGGCGGAGAGTCAGGGCACAGGCCCCGGGATTTTGGAGTAATGCCACGCCTTCCACACCAGGTGGCTAACCGCTGAGAGCAGCCCTGCACGCTCCGGGCTCCTAGTGGCTACCGAGGGCTGCACCGTGGAACGGCATGTGAGATCGGCACTGTCCTCCTGAGCTAGGTACTGTCAAACCTGCTGGGCCACAGGCCGGGCAGGCCCCGCAGCAGCCTGCCACGTGAGGGCAGCGGGACATTTGGAATCAAGCCCGAGCCGGCCAGAGGCACCCGGCACATGTCCGGGCCCCCCCTAGGACCTGGGCTGCCCTGACGCCCACCCCCCCAGCACCCACCTGGTGCTCTCACACCTGTGGTGTCCCCACCACCGCTAATGGAGCATCACAGGCCTGATTCACGAGAGGCTCCACTTGGTACATGGTGCAGGCCACACAGGACCCTGCCTGTGCCCCGGCCCAACCCAGGTGTGTCCCCAGGGGCCCGTGGTGAGAGGGACCCTCCGGTGCAATGGGCTGGAGACACTGTGTCACTCACTGTAGAGGGGGAGGAGGGGCGTGAATGGTTTGGCTTGGTGTCTGGAAGCAGCAAAATAGGAAGACCAGAGTCAAGAAGGTTTGGGGGAAAGGTGTCGGCAGGATGCCTTTGGGAAAGCGAATTGGTCTAAGGGGTGGAGCAGAGTTGGTGGGTCTGATATCCTATCAGTGAGCACCAGGGAAGGAGCACGCACCAGGGAGGGGGCACGCAGAGAACTGGGTGGACAAATGGCTCCTCTGGCAAGTGCCAGCCTTCTTCACTCTTGGGTCAGACCAGCGCTGGCCCAATGGGTTCAGGGACTGATGCAGGGGTGCAGGAGGCCACAGATGGGCAGGTGGTGCGGTGTGGGGGCGAGGGAGGCTGAGGGTGGCCTGGCGGCGCGGTGCAGGGGTGCGGGAGTCTGCAGGTGGGTAGGCGGTACGGGGCAGGGGTGCAGGAGACTGAGGATGGACCGGCAGCATGAGCTCCCTCTCTCAAAGGGTGACGTGGCTGAGTGGCCCGATGCTGAGCCTTTGGGTGGGCCTTCTTCTCAAGGAGTTCAACCAGCCACTGGGGGTCTGACTGGTAACAGGAGACCTGTCCATACCAGAGGGTGTTGTGACCAGAGCTGACGGCACTTCTGGCCACAGGCTTGTCTTCCCCGCCCACAGCGCCTGTGCCCACATCACCATTCAAGGCCTCTGCTAGTGCAGCGTTTACTGACACGGGACCCGCTAATCACAGCCTCCGTGCAAGGGACTCGTTTTATAGCAAGAGCTGTGACCGCAGAAATCACTGGCCTGTCATGTCACATCACCCAGAGGCGGTCACCCTTTTGAACCGCCAGGCCCAGTCCAGGCCCCGCAAGGGCACCAACCCTCTGGGCTTGGGGTGTTAAGTCCCAGGATATTTAGCCAATGGCTGAGCGTCCGGCCTCGTCCCTGGTCATCAGAGTTCACATCCTGGGAACCCAGCAGGCCTCCGACCGGCTCCCCTACCCTCCGTCCCAGAAGCGCCGGCAGAGGGGTGTGACCCGTCCCTGCAGCCTTACATTCTGTTGGATTGGAGGTGCTGGTTTGGGAGGAACTGGGGGTGCCCTACGTTACCCTGAAATAAAGCAAGGGTTACTCATGCCGACGGTGAGTTCTTTGTGCCAATAGCCTGGTAATCAAAGGAACAGAGTCACCTGACCAGAGAGGGCCATTGTCCCGCTTGTGTGGGTACACGTGGCCAGGGAGGAGTATTTTTAGAACTCAGGGGATTATCTGGGGCATCGCTTGCTTAGATGTTCAGTGGTAACAATATGTTTAAAATGTTTCAAGTATTAAAAGAAAGGACCAAAAGCAGAAACAAGGACATGATACTATAGTGAACAGAATCAGCATGTTTTTTTTTTTTAATCCTAGTGATAAAAACGTAAAAATTAGGATTAAGATTCAGTGGTCCATTTAAAGGCAAGGTTAGATGCAGCCACGAAGAGAATTTGTAACCTAGAAGACAAACAGGAAGGTGCACAGAATTAGCCAGAATGCAGCACAGAGGGACAATGAGCTGGGACCCAGGAAGGAGGGTCGGAGCCCAAGGGAAGAAGAGCAGGAGAAAAATCAGAGGGAATGGGGGCAGAGGCAGTGTGTGAAGTGATGATGCTGGAGAATTTCTAGAATTGAAGAAAGTCCATTCTAAGATTCAAGAGGCAGATCAAACTTCAAGCCAGATGAAAAGGAATGCATGTTTAGACACGTTGTTTGGGGCAGACCGCCAAAGGGTGACTTTCAAAACAGAGAGAAAGGACAGATCACCACCTGGGGGACAGGACTGTCCGCAGACTTCCCAGCAAGAAGCATGGAAAGTGTCAAAAGTATGGACAGAAAGGAATGACAGCCTATAATTAATTATTCCCACAGCCAAACTCCCATTTCAAAACCAGAGTAAGAGAAAGAATTTTCAGGAAAACTAAAAGTGAGAGAGTCTACCCCGCAGGGTTCCGACCAAAGGAATTCCAAGAAGGCTTGTTTCCAGAAAGAGAATGATCCCGGGGGAGGATCTGAGACACGAGACGGCTGCTGAGCACAGGAACTGCAAACGTGGGTAAATCTAAGCAACTTGCACGTGAACATAAAAATAACAGTAACTTTAGGTGTAAAACTCGGAAGGAGCCACAGATGCCCGGAAGTGGTGGCAGGTCACACGGTGGGCGGCAGGGGAGGGTCCAGCCTGCTCTGCACTGGCCGTGGTCAGAAGGAGGCTGAGTCGTGGGTAACTCAGGACTTGTCACACGAAGAAGGCACATTAGTGGGGCACCTGGGTGGCTCAGTCGGTTAAGCGTCCGTCTTTGGCTCAGGTCACGATCTCACAGTTCGTGGGTTCGAGCCCCGCGTCAAGCTCTGTGCTGACGGCTCAGAGCCTGGAGCCTGCTTCTGATTCTGTGTTTCCCTCTCTGTCTGCCCCTCCCTGCTCACATTCTGTCTCTGTCTCTGTCAAAAATAAACACAAAAAAAAAAAAAAAAAAAAAAGCACGTTAAGAGAAGCCACTAAAAGAATCAAATAACCAAGAGGAGAGGAAGAGTCGGGAAGAAAATTGGACCAAGAGGACAGAAAACAGACAAACAGGACATGCTGAATAAGGGGCTAAAAATAAATTCAGTAAATAAAAATAAATGTAAATGATCTAAACTCACTGATTAAAAGATATCTAAATGTTTTTTTATTAGTTTATTTTTTGAGAGAGAAAGTAGGGGAGGGGCAGAGAGAGAGGGAGGCAGAGAATCCCAAGGAGGCCCACGCGGGGCTCGAACTCACGAACCGTGAGATCATGAGCTAAGCCGAAACCAAGAGTCAGATGCTTAACTGACTGAACCACCCAGGTGCCCCAAAAGATATTTACTTTCTTACTGGATTAAACCCAAAATTGGCCAGGATATATTGCTTACAAGGGACCCAAAGGACAAACCTCTTTGGGCTATACATGGGTTAGAAGGAAGGACAAGTTGTATATGAGACCAAAAAAAAGGGTGAGGGTAACGGGTGGCTCTGTTAACATTAGATTAGGTTTAAAGCAGAAAGCGCTATTAGAAATGGAAAGGTTCAATTACCAGGAAGACAGGACAGCTGTCAATTCACATGCACCTGCCGCTGTGAGGCAGAAGCGGACGACACTTGAAGGAGAGACGGGCCAGTCCAGGACGTCTCTATGGGAGACTTCGCAGCCCTCCCTCAGGGACGGGGTCAAGCCCACCAGGAGAGGCGAGGACACAGTGGGTGGCAAACATCACAGTGGTGGCGGGACACTGCCCAGAACGAGCCCGGAACGAGCAGCTGGTCCTCACGGACGAGGGAGGGTCCTACCCTGCAGGGAAAACTCGTGCGGCCGTGCGGGAAGACAGACCGACCACCCCCGTGAAGGGGCGGCAGAAGGGCTCACACGCAGGACGGATCGATACAGGTTTGTGTTTTAGATCGAGCGTATGAGCGGATTCTAAAATCTGTGTGGAAGAATAAAGGCTCATGAATAACTGGGTGAAATCGGAGGATCGGAACGTGGGCCGGGCCCCACTAGATCTGACTTGTCGCGCAGCCACGGCCATCAGAGGTGCACGTGGGAGCCGGGCCCGAAGATCTTCAGCACACACCGCTGGGCGCTGGCCGCCCGGGCAGAAAGAGTGAAAGGAGTCGGGATGCTCACCTGTATTTGCCAGGCCCCCAGCGCGATTCCAGATGAGAGCTGAACACCACAACTTTCAGGATAAAATGTAAGAGCATCATTTTATGACTCCAAGAAAGCAAAGGATTTCACAGCCAGACACCAACCAAAGTCAGGAAGGAAGGAATAAGTTCCATTAAATGAAAAAAAAAAAATCTGTGCAACAAAACGACATGAAAATAAAGGAAAAATACAAGCCAGGAATGAGAAGGTTTTGATAATGCATAAAATCGACCAAAAACAAAGAAGTGCATCACAGCTTGGGGCACCTGGGGGGCTCAGACACTTACACGGCTGACTTCGGCTCAGGTCGTGATCTCACGGTTCGTGGGTTCGAGCCCCGCGTCGGGCTCTGCGCTGACAGCTCGGAGCCTGGAACCTGCTTCTGATTCTGTGTCTCCCTCTCTCTGTGCCCCTCCCCTGCTCGTGCTCTGTTTCTCTCTGTCTCTCAAAAAATGAATAAAAACGTTAAAATAAAAGTGCATCCAACTTACATAAAGGCAAATGTTAATTACACTTACTGTGATTGGGGCGCCTGGGGGCTCAGTCGGTTAAGCGTCCGACTTTAGCTCAGGTCATGATCTCACGGCTCATGAGTCCGAGCCCCGCGTCGGGCTCTGTGCTGACAGCTCACAGCCTGGAGCTGCTTCGGATCCTGTGTCTCCCTCTCTCTCTGCCCCTCCCCTGCTCATGCTCTGTTCCTCTCTCTCTGAAAAATAAAAATTTAAAAAAATACCCTTACTGTGATGTTTCACGATATATACGAATATCAAATCATTATGTCGAACACCTTAAACCAATAGAATGCTCTATGCAGTTACACTTCAGTAAAATAAATTTTTTTAATTAAAAAAAAGAGAATGCGAATGAATTAGTAAGACAGAGGCCGGCACCGCAGCGGGAAACGGGAGAAAGCCACGGAGAATCCCCGCAGAGGAAGCCCCACCACCCACCGCGCCCCCCCCAGAGCCATCCGGGGAGCACGAGCTGAAGCCTCACCTGCGCTGAGCTCGGGCGTGGGAACGGGAGCCTTGCGTCCTTGGTGTGGTCACCACAGCCCCGGACGTGCTTCCCAAGCTCCCCCAAGAGGAAGGGCAGACCCAAGCCTCCCAGCAGCAGGGACACGGGGCAAGTCTCCATCGGGAAAGCGGACGGGTGCTGACTCGGCCACAGCGGAGCCTCACGTGGACACCCAGACGGCCTGCAGCTCCCAGTGGGGGTCCCGCCAAGGCCACGGGAGGAACAACAGATGTGGGACCAGCCCTCCATGCGACTCCGCTCATCCAGGGACGCAGCCCTGTGGGGTGCAGGGAGGCGGACTGGGTGGCCCTGCAGCTCGGCCCTGCGGCCGTGTGACTGGACTTCCTCCTGTGCCCTGCTGACATTCGATGATCAAACGCACGAAAGTGCTGGGGACAGCGCCGGGCCCAGCGACGTCACCGCTGAAATCGGCTGTCACTGCTGCTCAGGGACATGCTGCTCACGCATGCAGAGCAAGGATGCAGAGACGCGGCCCACACCGGGCAGGATGTGTGGGGCCACAGGGCTGTGGGGACAGCCACATCTCGGTGCATGTTTCCAATACCGGGTTAGGCAGTGGCTCTGTCGATGGCGCCTTGTCTCCCCTTGAGCTCTTTTTTCTTCTCAAAGTTCCTCTTGGGGCTTCTTCTCAAAACCACCCCAGCAGCCCCCACCCAGGTCCAGCCCCCGGAGCATCCCCTGCGAGAGTGACAGCCCGGGTCAGGTGTGCTCTGTGGGGATTGCAGTGTCATTGCCACATTCCCCACCCTGCCCTCTGCCGGGACCCTCCTATGCCTCTTCCGGCAATGCCCGTGTGGGACACCTTCCCTCAGCCTTCCCAGTGCCCTTAGCCTCATCGCCAGCTCTGTGGCCTTTGTGGACCACGGTGGTGGGCACTTGGCAGGACCCTGGAGGCGAAGAGCCCGGGCCTCATCCCCCAGCTCCTCGCTCCAGGCTGTGAGAACTCGCCAGAGCTCCTGGGCATCACAGCCCCGTCCAAACCCTGCTCTGAGATGCGAACGGACAGGAGCGCAAGGCCGCGTGTCTGGGACGGCCCAGCCCCTCTCACAACAGCTCAGTGCTGCGCGGACTAGTTAGTGTTTGTGGCAGCCACAACCTGGTGACAGCGAGGGCGCCCCTGGAGCCCGTTTGGGGACAGTCCCTACGGAAAGCTGCGGGATGGGGAAAACAACTTTGTCCTTCCGAGTTGCTGCCCGGGAATTTCACAGGGCGACAGCCTGCTCACAGCCGGCGCCTGGACACTCAGACGACTGGGTTTCGGATGCCCGTCCTAAGATCCTGCTTTGCTTTTCCTGGGCACGTTTTAAAATGACCACTTGGAGTTAAGCCCGTGAGAAGTTAGCCATCTCTGGCCCCTGTACCCTGCTGTCTGGCTCCTGCCCTCTCGTGACCTGGGACCGGGGACGGCCCTTCCCTGGCTCTTGGAGCACCTCCCACTGGGACCTGTAGGTAATAAACCTGTGACTCTACTCCCTTCATGGGCTGTGCTGAAACTGCTGGTCAAAATGGCCCGTGGGTGTCACATCCCACCCCAGGTCAGGGCTGATGCCCCTCAGTCAGTTCGCCAGCCCCAGCTTCATAACACACCTTGCGATTGTAAATATCCTCCTCTGCACATTAAGATGATGCCCATCGTCCATGGCCCAGAACTGTCCCCTCACAGACCTACGGGCAGCTCAGACACAGACGCCTGTGACACTTGGGGCTCCTGCTCCACCTCCCGGTTACCTCGGAAGGCCAGGCCCTAACCTCATGGGCTCCCTGCTCCAGGTGCACCAGTGCCTCCTGGCATAAAGTTCCAGGAGTTTGTGTGTCCTCTGGGTAGGTGTCAGGTAGCAAACCCAGGCGGCCCGGTCCCGTGGACCCCACCCCCCCGGCACACACACTGTCCCGGTGCCCGTCCCCCTGCACGCCCAGCCCCAGAGGGTGTCCGGCCTCTGTTCCCGGGGAGTTGGGCTCAGGTCATCCCGGGGCCCCCACCCCTGCTGCCGCCACCCAGAGCAAGCCCGGTCTGCACCCCACCTGGGGTCCAGCTCTGCTTCTCTCTGACGGTGGCTGGGGCTGGCCGCTCCCTGCCGCCTCCACCTGCCCCTGTCCCGAGGACAGGTCCTGCCAGGAGGGTGCGGGTGAGCCAGGGCTGGCTGGGGCGCCTGCCACGCGGCCAGCTCCCCCTGCTCCTCTGCGTGCCGGAGGGCATGGGAGGGGCCCAGCTAGGCTGTGTGGCCTCAGACCCAGGACCCACTGATGCTCGAGCCCCGGGGCCCATGCCCCGCCCTTTGCTTCCCACAGCCCGAGCCCCGCGACGTCCAGGCTGCCCGCTCTGCTGTCCTCTGAAGCAGGGGCCTGTCTGCAGGCAAGAGTGGCCGGGGCGGCTGTCTCCGCGCGGTGAGAAGGCCCGCATGCCTCACCTGTGCTCCGAATTCTCCTGGGAAGAGACCAAGCGACCATCTACTTACGCGCGGTTGTGACAGTCATCTCTGGCACAGACTCATACACGCCCTGTTCTACAAGACACGTTCCTCTGGAAGACGGCTCGAGGGTCTCACTGGACTCCCCAGGTGTGATCTTAGGGGCTTGGGCTCCACTCGGGGGGATCCCTTCAACCACCTGCAAGATTCTCCCTGGGGGAGAGCTGAAAGCCTCATGCCCCTCTCCCGACAAGGCACACATTCCATGCCTTTATTCTGCCCACTTGTTACAAAATGTGCTCCTTGGTGTAGTGTTCCTGGGGGTGGCGTCCTGCCCGCTAGCTGGTGGGGCAGGAGCCTGCATCTAGTGACCTCGCCACTGCCTCTGAGATGTCACAGGGCAACTTCACTTCCTCACTGAGAGCTTTGGGCAGCACTTTCAAGACCACTTTTCTTTCCTTCTTTTAAAAAAAATTTTAATGTTTATTTATTTTTAAGAGAGAGAGAGAGAGACAGAGCACGAGCAGGGGAGGGGCAGAGAGAGAGGGAGACACAGAATCCGAAGCAGCTCAAGGCCCCGAGCTGTCAGCAAAAGGCCTGACGCGGGGCTTGAACTCACAGATCGTGAGATCATGGCCTGAGCCAAAGTCCGACGCTGAACCGCCTGAGCCGCCCAGGCACCCCCGGGGTTGTTCTTATATGAGCACCCCATGCTTTTCCCTTACAGTTTGGGGTGTGTGTATACCTATGTGTATATATGTGTGCACATCCGTGTGTTCATGTGCATGTGGTGGTGTGCACGTGTGCATGAAGGTACACATTCATACACTTGTGCAGCAGCTGATGCAGGTGTGCATGCATGTTTGTGTGCCTGCTGTGTGCGTGTGGGTGCGTGTGGGCATGCACGCATGTGTGCCGGCATGCGTGTGCACGCGTGCTGGTGCACACTCGCACACGTCTCATTCCATCAGGGGGCGGGGCTGATGCCCACATACGGAGTCTCCCGGCGGAGCCGAAGCAGAGCTGGGAGGAGGGCCCGCGGGGCAGGTGGGCCTCGCGCTGGAGCAGGGCCGCCTCCTGGGCGCCGGTGTCCGGGACACACCGGGGGAGGAGTGTGAGGGTGCCTTCCACAGCCGCCCATCCCTGTCCGTGGATAGTCGTGTTCAAGCAGGACCGAGCGCACGAACACGGCGGAACCACGTGCGTGGGTGACGAGCGTCTGCCCGACCCCGCCGTCCCACCAGACCAGGCGGAGTGGGGCCCTTTGCATTCGTCTCCCGGGAAAATAGCATGATCCCACCCCCGGTCCTGCACGTGTGTTTGCATGCGCGTGCACGGATGTGCGTGTGTGCACGTGCTGGGACAGGTGTGCTCTGAGGACGAGTCTTTTAAACACCAGCCTAGTCGTGGGGCTTTCGGGAGAGCCGGAAATGGGAGCCCAGCCCCAGGGGGCCCCGTCCCCGCCACGCCCACACACTGCGCGTCCTGGGGGCCGATCCAGGAGAACAGGGGACACCGTGATTCTTTCAGCTCAGTTTATTTTCACAAGACAGATGGGAACCTGGGATAGGTTCTAACAAGAGTCCGTTTCTTTATAAAGAAGAAAAGTTCCTTGGTTTTCTCCACAGAATGAATTTGTTCTTACAAAAAAATAATTTTTGATATATACATGCCTACATTGGAAAACCTTTTGTTCTTGATGGCTTTTAAGACCCATTTTTAGGCAGAGGGTCACTTAGCACTTTGTGCACCTGCTGAGTTTCTCCTTTGCCCTTGCCAGATGGTCACTCTCCTTTGCCATTTCCCCTTCTAGAAGCATCTTCTATGAAATGGAGAAGCTTGAAAGTGCAGCCAGCAGGTCAGCCTCAAAGAGAGCGCTCCCCCCCCCCCGGGGTGGGGGGTGTGCCGGTGGACGGCCGAGGGCCGGCGGGGGCCAGGTGGGAGCCGGGTTCCACCGCTCCCCCTGGGAGACCCAGGCTAGAAGCAGAGGAACAGAAGGAGGCTGCGGCCACTCTCATCTCTCCTGTGGCAGTTTTGTCCTTCTCTGTGACCGCAGCAATTTTAATAAACACGCATGGCACCTGCAGCATTTTATCTGGAAAGTACCATCGCTCAGGCAGGTTCGCACAGGCCCACGTACAAAGGGAGCTTTACGGAGCGTGGCAAGCACAGCCAGCTGCTTGGGACACATGCTTTTAAGATCTACGGTAGCTCCCCCGAGCCCCACCCCACCCCCACAGACTCCTAGAGGCCAAAAATCCCGCTATCCTCAACTACATACAGCTTGTGAGTAGCAAAACTTGTAAAAAATGAAGTGTACAAAAGGAAACATTCATATAGTACATTTGCACCCTGTATATAATTTATCACTCTTTGAAACTGGCCGACAGTCAGGAGCGATAGGTTATCGGTAATAGAAAATGAACCCCAGCGTCCGTCGCCTGCACCGAGTCAATGGTTTGCGTGGTTTTTCCCGAGAGGGAGATCCCGTTACAGTTACGGTGCTTACGGACGGTCTTTATGCTCAAGAAGCCAGTTGGATTTCCCGGCATTTAGGCAAGTCATGTCTGATTGTCACAGCGCACGATTCTGAGACAATAAATACAAGCAGAGCAGATGCGTTTCTTCATTGAATCAAGCCACTTGGGTTTAATTCAACCAGTGCATTAATTCAACCAGTTTAATTCATTTAGTGCAAGTCAGTGCCTCATTCCCAGTGCGACTTCTGTCCCCTTTTGCAACAGAAAGAAACTGAAAAGTTTATGAGCGCAGAGAACGGCAGGTGAATTTGTCATGACAAGGCTTAAAATTTTTGAACAATTGTCTTTGAAAAGCACATTTGGCCGCTGGCGGGGCTGACTGGTGTCAACTTCTCTGGCCATCTCCTGGGTCCCCTAAAAGTGCTCTTGTCCTTTTATGTCCCCAAGCAGTTTACGGGAACGTCACCGTTCCACCGAACTGGACAGCAGCAAATGCTTGTGGTAACACTCAGTTCACGTGTGTCCACCCCTCAACCAAGCAGAACGGAGTGTGATGTCTTCTACCCCAAACCCAACCCTGTGTGTGTGTGTGTGTGTGTGTGTGTGTGTGTGTGTCCAGGCCCCAAGAGGGGAGAACGTGGAGCCCGGGTGTGGCGTCCACGTACACGCCAGTGGCCCCACGGCCCAGGTGCTCACAGAGGCTCACTTCTCTTCAGGAGCCATAAGAGCAAGGGGCAGCACGTGGGCCAGGGACGTGCCATGTCCAGAGGAAGCAGGCAGGCATGCCAGGCCCTCCGTTTCGCCCCTAAGCCTGGTTACACTGCAGAAGAGCTAGAAGCCGCATCACACCGTTGAACACCGAGTGCCGCATGCCCGCGAAAGCATGCAGGTTTGGGGGAGAAATCTGAAGCAGGAGTTTACGCACAAGGGTGAACAGTTCGGCTGAGAATCAGCAGGCTGAAAAGATCCTATTTGGCTTGTCCTAGAAGTGTCTCGAACGGAGACAAAGCAACATGCAGAGAGTTACTTGTTCTTCACCCCAAACATGACACAAATCGGCAGCCACGTGGGCACGGACAGACGAGACTTGCTCGAACTGCACGTGACCGCATGCACTACTTTTTCTTCAGATCGACTTTAATGCTCGGTAACTAAATGAGTGGAAGGAAGGTTCCCGAGCCGTGGTGCACGGGGAGGGGGTCACAGAGACAGACAAGTGGAGATTCAGAACCCATCAGTGGCCACGGCTGCACCGGGTACAAGGCAGTGCTGCTCTCGTCCTTCTCTGCTGCTCCTTAGCCGTCTGTAGATTCAGAGCTCATCTCTACAACTAGACTGTGTGCTTCCTGAGGGCAGGGGCCAGAGGGGACACAAGCAGTATGCTGCCACCAGGCCCAGTGTGACCGGTGCCACTTCTGCCTTTGGATTAATCGCAAACGAGGGCATGCTCTCTTTCTGACCAGCTAAGCCCCTCCCCAGGGCCTCCTCGCCTGCATGCAGCGGGGACGGTCACTGACTTCGCCACCACAGAGTCCCCGAGTGCTGCTAGCTGCCACAGAGTCACCAGGAAGTGACGCAGACACCTTAGAAGCCCCTGGAACTCCGGGGGTGGCAAAGAGTCTGTGTCCTCTCCCCAGCTGGACACATGGGGAGGGCCCACGACGTAAACTCCACGCGCTGCGCAGGGCCGACACGCACGCGGGGAGGACCAGACATGGCACCTGGTGCCTGAGAGACGAGCTGCCCGCGGTCCCCAGGCTGGGAGCTCGGGGGGGCCTCACTCTGCACCTCTAGCGGGTGGGGGCGCGGGCCCACTCGAGCGGCAAGCTGGCCCAGCAGAGGGGGGTCTGCCGACACCTCCCGTCCTCGCTGGCCCCCGGCCCAGCGTGGAGGGCGCCAGAGGCCAGGCCCCGAGCGCACCCCAGCCGCACCCCAGCCGCGGCCGGCCAGGGCTGAACAAACACGCGGCCTCAATTCGGACGTGATCAGCAACCAATGATGTTCAGTTGTGGGGCGTGAAGGAAAGAAAAAAGAAAAGCACTATTCTGCCATTTATTAATTTTGATAATTAAAGGAGCCCCCCTCTCCCTCTCCTTCTAAAGTGGATGGAAAGCAAAATCCACCCACCTCCAAAAAAAACCAAAAAACCAAAAAGCCCCAAACATTCATGGTGTAATTTTTATTGCTCTCAAGGTCTTGCTGTCGAGTGCACGAGCTCATCTGTGTTAGGTCAGAAGGGAATCACCGAGATGTAAAACCTCCGCCTGCCCCTCAGCCTCAACAGTCACCTGCCCCTCAGCCTCGATGGTCACCTGCCCCTCAGCGCCTCCATGCGGACAGCACCCGGTTTGCATTAATTTCAAGTGGAGGGAACGTATCTGGCCAAGGACAACTATGAATTAAAAGGTACGAGACCTAAATTGGAGCCTTCTAGGGACTGCGTCGGCACGGTAGTGCCCTCCAGCTGTTCTCAAGATGTTTTAGGTGTTAGTGAGTTAGTGCAGGACACAAACATGGAAGCCGGGAGAGCAGCACATCCGGGAAGACACTCAAACCCAAGTCTGTCACTCCCTGAAGGGGGTAGGGGGGAGGGGCGGGTGCTCTCACACAGGACCCAGCAGTGTCCTCGCCCTGAAGACCATGTGCTGTCCCGAGAGAACCTCCCAAAATACATACTTCGGGCTGATGCAGACTTACGGCGTCCAATTTAGTTCCTATTTTTCCCCATGCCTCTTTCTTCCACCTTTTTGTCCTAGAAAATTCAAGCTGCCTCTACTCGCCCGCTGGTTACAGGGCACCAGGGCGAACTGTTAGTTTTCCTTCCCTTGCTAAAAAAAAAAAAAAAAAGGCTTGGGGAGTGTGACGTGGAAACAGCTCGCGGAGGCTTAAGAAGGAAGTCTGATGCGGTTGGGCGGGCAGACAGCGCGTGCTTGAGCGGAGCCTGGGGCACCCCACGCCCCACGCCCAGGGCTGCAGCCCGGTGAGGACCCTGGCAGACAGCCCGCGGCAGGGGGAGCGAGGCCGGGCAGTGCTCCCAGGCTCCCGGGGTGAAGCCCGCGCACAGAGGCGGGCCCCCCGGGACCCGGGCGCCTGCTCGGGGCAGGACTGGTGGGGGCGTCGGGGGAGGCCCACCACCTCCACTTCTCAGGGAGCTGCTGGGAGCTGTCAACAGACCAACTGCTAAGATAAACCCCTAGATGCCAACGGGCTCCGAGCCAGCAGTCTCCATCCACCTCCAGAAGAGAGGTCTGGTGGGGACACTGTTTCCAACAAGCATCCGCGAGGCCCGTGGGCCGCAGGGCAGCCGTCCCCGGGGCTGGCGGCAGGGGTGCGGCCCAGTAGAGGGGCTGACCGCTGAGCAGGGAGAAAGAGGGACGGAGGCCTCGGGGGCCCGTTCACTTTAGAAACAGAAGGAGGGTGCTTGCACACAGGCTCAGGTAGGAGGCAGGCAGCTGGAATGGGGCGTCTCCACCGCCAGCCCAGGGGCAGGCTGCCCGTCCGCTGGGCAATCGGCCCGCACTCGAGAACACCCGCGTGCGCCCCCGCCCCTGCGCACCCCCCTCCTGCTGGAAGTGTGAAGGCGGGATGGGCAGGTGCTTTGGGGGCCTGGGGCCCACAGGTCCTCCTTCCCAGCAGGGCAGGGGAAGCTTTGCCGGGGCGAGGGGAGGAGGCGAGAGGCCGGGGGAGCTCCCAAAATAACTGATAAAAACCAGAAATGGGATCTAAGTTTAAGAAGAGAAAGCATCCGAAGGCGCCCTCTGGCAGGCAGAATTCTCTCGAGATTGGGGCGGGGTGGGACCCGGCACCCAGCAGTGCCCTCCCCCACCCCGCACGCACGCCACCCTCAGAGCCTGGCTCCCTGCAGGGCACGCGGACCCTGCGCAGGGGCGCGGCTGACGTCGTCTGCAGGCCTTCCGACGGCTTTTCTCTTGGCTCAAGGTTTATTGGTCAATATTAGTCACCAGTTAATAAGAAAAATAGTTTCTAAGTGTCTTTTTTCTGATCTGCGCGTGTTGTTCTGTTTTTAATTGAGTTAATTGGATACCACCATCAGGTTACGCTTGTGCAATCATCACAGCCAGCGATTACTCTTTTTTCTTAAATTCTTGGTTTCCGTAGCTAGAGCCTTTTTCTATTTCAGTTACTCCTATGAGTCGGCGGACTCCGAAGGAAGCTTTAAAATAGGAAAGAGGCAAAGTTAGATCGCTTGGCGGTCCATTAGAAAAATCGTTACTGGGGAGGGTCCCGTGGGGATGGCAGGCCAGCCCTCTGCCCTCCCCCCGCCCCTCCCCCTGCAGCGCTCAGCCTGTCTGGGGGGAGTGATGGCCTCTGCTCCTCTGGGGGCAGGAGGCGGGTGTGGGCCGAGGCCCCCAGGGACGGACTGACAAGGATACTTGGGGAGTCCCGAGTGCCCACGATTGTGTTCAGGACTGTAATTACCATGTCCTCAGAGACCCTATGACCATCATACACACCCAAGCCCCCAAAACCCCAAAGCAGACAGAGCAGCCTGGGGACTCCCACAGGCGCCTGCCCAGTTCACAGAATGCCGCCGGAGCGGGCGGCCCTGGGACCTGGCTGTGGTCCCTACGACCCTGTGGCGTCGTGGACAGAGCCCACTCTCTGAGGCCAGAAAGGCTCCAGGTGCCCCCAGCTCCCAGCTCCCAGCGGGCGGCTCCAGGCTCGGGCTCGTGGCTGGTGCACGGAAGACCCCCCACCCCGAGCTGAGTTATCATCCACATGCGTTACCTGCCCCGACAAACCCCAGGAATGTCAGGATCAGGAGGGGCGAGCCACTTGCAAAGACGCCTAAGACACAGCTGAAAAGAGGAGACAGGAGGACCGTGGCCCAGAAGAGGAAATTCAGGAGTGTCCAGGGCCTCCTGGCGGGTTTGAACTGCTCTCCTGGAAACACGCCCTTCTGGTGATACATCTCCTGCAGCGCGTCCTGAAAGAGTCAACGACAGCGGCCACTCTACATGCTCTTCTTGCAGCCCAAGAGGACGGTACTGACCACGGAAACGGACACAATCTACCAAAGTCCCGCCTAAAGAAGGCGGCGAGCCGTGCGTGCGTGGCAGGGGCGGGGCGTGCGTCCCTTACGGAGACCCGCGGCTGCTTGTGTCAAAGCTCAAAGCCAGCCAGGCCCAGGCAGGCACCTCCGCCACTGCCTCATGGCCTCCTGCTACCTTCTGAAGGCGGGGCGGGTGGGGCACAGCCTTGACCTGCTGGAGCCTAGTCCTGCACCTGCCACAATGCTCCCCGGCCCCCAGGTCTCCCAGAGGAGGGGCTCTGCCTGTCAGACATCTGTTCCCGCAGGCACCTGTCTGCTTCCCCGGGCGGGGGGTGGGGGGACGGTGGCTCTTCTCTGGGGGCTGCTGACCCCGCCCACTACCCCCCCTTGGTGGGAGGGCTCAGCCCCGCCACACATCTACACCCGAGAGTGGTAGCGGGATGTTGTGGAGGGTCAGGGAGGGGGCCAAGCCCTCCCGCCGTCCTGAGGGTGGACCTGCACAAAAGCCGGTGCTCGCGGCCGCCACAGCACGTACACACCACCGCTCCTTCCAGGCGGTGGCTCCCCAGTTCTGAACTGTGGCCCTGGCAGGAGGAGTGTGGCACGCTGCCACCCAGTGCACACACATGCACGCACGTGTGGCCCGCGCTTCAGGGGAACAGCACTCACCCACGGCGCACGGGAGCATCCAGACTCTGCCACACTGGGTCTGCCTCACCGAGACGGAATGCTGGGCCCGACCCGCTGAGGTGGCCTCGCGGAGCTGGCTCTCAGAGCTCGTGCCCTCTCTTCCCGACCCTCCCCGGGCCCCCCTGCTGGAGAGGATCTCAACCACCAATGCCTGCAGACCCCTAACCTCATCTACCCGAAGCCTGGCCATGGAGGGGCCCCAGGGCCGCGGGCGCTGGGCTGCTGTGGCCCGGAGTGACATTCTAGGAGCACTCAGGTGGCCAGGAGGCAGGAGCTCGGACTCAGGGTTGGGCGTGAGGGCAGGAGGCTGAGAGGCCTGGGGACGGCTCTGCCTGGCACCCACAGGTCCGTCTCCACATCAGTAGAATGGGGAAACCACAGGGCACAACCTCCATAGTCCGCTGGTGACAGTGTGGTCCATTTCTAGGTTATGACTGGAGCTAACGGGTGAATCACCAGAGGCATGAGGTGTGCATGTCTCTCAGAGGCTGTTTGTGGCATCGGGATCAAAGTGCTGGGTCTGGTCACTGCAGGGGGCCACTCAGACCCTCTTCTCACATAGTGGGATAAAAGGGTTCGGGGGGCGGGGGTGGTGAACTGGGCCGACTCCTTGAAGCACAGCTTAGAAACATTTCGCATAATGAGCAGAGGATACCCCGCCAGTTGCCGCGCTAGTCTGTGTCTCCAAGAAACGCTCAGCACAGAGCGGGACATGACCTGACTTCACAGAGAGGACAACAGGCAGTCCCCCGTGGCACAACACCAGAATAGGTTGTTTAAGCGGAGTGAACTGGGGCGCCCGGCTGGCCCGGTCAGTGGAGCGGGACTCCTGATCTCGGGGTCGTGAGTCGAGCCTCGTGTCGGGGGTAGAATTTAGTTAAATTGAAAAAAAATTTTTTTAAAGATCTTCTAAAAGAAAAGGAGTGAATTAAATCTACGTATGTCAACATTGACAGGCATAAAAACAACGGTGACCGGAAAAAGAAAAAATAGACCAGCACACGGTATGCTGTCCTTACTGTAAAATACATGTGACATGAAAAAGAGCTATATGCCAAACAGCTGAGCCTGCTGAATATATTAGTATGTATCTCGATATTCTAAAAAAAAAAAATGCAAATAATGTAAAGATACCCCCAAAAAGTCGTGTACGTTAAAACTTGTCACCTCCGGCGTCTGCACCAGATGATTTGGGGAGGTACACCTCGGAGCCTGAGAGGAGGCCCCCGCTGTGCCCCCTCCAGGGGTCACCATGCTCCCCCCACATTGTTCACACACACTAAACAGGCACGTGTGTGAGACAGGCTGGCAGCCTGCTGTGCGGAGCGTCATGTGTCCCCACACACCACAGCTGGCTATTCCGTACACCACATCCCCAAGGTTTAGGTGTGTTGATGATCTGTAGTTCGTTCATGCAGATGGAATCACAGCAAATGAACGTGAACACGCTGTGTCCCTACCGCCACGTCATTTCTCATCTTCTGTTGAGCAAACGCTGTTGCTCACAAATGACTGTTGTAAGAGTTTCAAACTCTTAGATGTGGACCTGGATTCTGAGAGGCATTGCCCCCTGCCACCTGGCGAGTTCCAGTTCTGTCTGCCTTTCCACCGACCTGATACACACGTACCGTATGTATTCCACACGTAGGCTTCATTTCTCTTCTGGAGAGAGCTGTGTTCTTGGAAATCGCTTTTCATCTAAGTTTTCAAATGTATGGATGTTAAGTTAGAGAGACGACTCTCATCATTTTCCTCTGCTCTTTGGTTAGCTCACCTTTCTGTCTCTACTGATGCTATTACACCTCTAACTGGTGAGTCTTGCCCAAGGATTTCTGTTATTAATATTTTTATAGGAAAAGCATGTGGTGCAGCTGATTCACTCTTGTAGCTTTGCTCTCTGTTAGAAAGATGTATGCGTTATCTTTGGTGTTCTGCAATTTCAGTGATAATTGGGGAGTGGATACCTTTTTATTTACCCTGTTCCAGACGTGTGGTTCTTGAAGCCAATGAATACTAGAAGCTTGATGGCTGTCCTCTGACACCTGCTCTTCACCACCCCTGTCTCTTTCTTTCTGGACCCACCAGCAGTTACATTCTGGACCTCTTGCTTTGTCCTCCATGTCTTTTACACTTTCTTTTATATTTGGACTTCCTCTTGCTACCTCCCCAGGAATTTCTTCTCCATCTTCCAATTGACTAATTCTCTCTTCAGCTGTATCAAATCTGCTATTTAATCTATTAATTAAAGATTTTACTGTCAACCACAAGACTTTTCCTGCCTATAAATTCTACTTGGTTTTTCTTAAATCTGTCTTTTCCTGATGGTCTTTCTCTTTTCTTTTCAGCTCCTTCTTTGTGCTCCATCACTTCAAATATACTGATTTTAGTCTCTGATAGTTCCACTGACTAAAGTTTTTGGAGAGTTTACCTCTTTGGTTCTTTGTCTGTGCGCCCTGCCCAAGTGGTCTGCTTACGAACTCCACCCCCACGGAATTTTCCCCGTGGAAATTGTGAGCAGCTGAGGTTTGGAGGAGCATCCCCCAGTCTTGCACGAGCTTCTCTCAGGAACTCTCGTGATCTGCCCAGAACCACTTCTGTTGATACTTTGGCTCTGTCCTCCTTGAGCTGTGTGGCTGGTATAAATTCAAACCCCAAGCTTGTTTGAGGGCAGACCTGTGGTTATGAGTTATCAATGAGAACTTGTTCAGAACAAGAGGAGAAAGGGGGGGCATCAAAGCCATTTCCCTGTGCTGCCAAGTAGGTTCCTTTCAGTTTACCGTGCAAGGGAAAACTCTCAGAGGGTCCTGAGGCCTGGGGCTGGGTCTCAGGGTCTCAGGGACCTGGAATGAGGTCAAACCCTGATCTTCTGTTCTGGGTAGGCACTAAGACTCCAGGTTAAGGGGACTGGCAAACCCCACCGCCCGGGCGTGGCATTCCCAGATCACAGGCTCGCCACCTGCTTTTCACCTCTACCTCCTTTTTTGACCCTTAGATTTCCCAGGTTTTGTTAAAAACATGTCACTGCCTTTAAAAGGGCATTTGTTGAATGCAGAAAGGATTTTCTCATTCTCTAAGCCTCCCACAACGAGGAAGCTGATGATCTAGTGTCCCGCCTGTGCATATAAACCAAGCTGGCAATACATTTCAGGGGAGGGCGTGCTACTGGGGAATGGAGAGGGAGGGAATAGGGTGGCTTTGGCATAAGGATCTTCCCATGCCACCTGTGGCATCTCTTTTATAAATCACACACACGTGTGTGCGTGCGCAAACACACACACACAATATATATATGAAGGCTATAGATCTATACCTTCTTTTACATGAAAAATAGGAAACAAATGTGACAAAATGTTAACCAGCCACGGCTGTATAAACACTATGTTACCCTCTACACTTTTCTCCAGGGTGTTGATTTCTCATAAGAAAAATGAAAGAATAAAGAAGGTAGACGTGTTTGAGGCCTACAGACCTCCCCTCTCCAGAAGTTCACGAGGCCCTGGTTGCCCTGTGAGCGCCCCTGCGAGACCTCTTCACGAGCCCCGGGGGGGGGGGCGGGGAGGAAAGCTGAGCGCCTTTACCTTCTCCTGGTATAGTTTATGGAGCCACTGAGCTGCTTCCTTTTCATCCAGGGGGATCTCGTCCAGAGGGAATCTCCTGTTTGGTGGAGATGGAAAGCAAAGTGGCTTATTGTTGGTGGCATCACACAGAAAAGGGGAAACAATCATGGTGGTTACTCGCTGCCCCCTCCTCCCGCCTTTTGTGTTCACGCCTCACTCTCGATTTCTAAAACCACACAAACGTCGAAGGTGGTCATCGTGTACAGTGGAGTGCCGGGTGCCCTGCGGGACCACAGGGGTGCGGCGGGTGGGCTGGGAGGTCATTCTCCTTTGAGACAAAGCCAACGAACTTCACAAGGGGGCACTGCTGGGCGGTTTAACGGAGCAGATGGTGCCCTCGTTCCCACTGCGAAGGGCCGGGCATCAGTTGGCTTCAGCAGGAGTCTGGGTCTTAATAGTTCGTTCTTTGGAAATAGTCAAAGCCCAGAGAGTCTTCCGATCTGCGCGGCAAAGGCAATTACGTAATTCGCAAATGAAACCTACGTGCTCCAAATGTGAAAAGCAACAGAGACTCGGGACTTTAATATTCACTCACAAACAGCTGACTCCAGTGAAGTCACCAACTTATTTAGAACCTAACCAGCGGCGGCTTACCAGCCCAGGGCCTGGGTGACCGCTGGGGAGACCAACCCGGCAAGAATGGCGATCGACGGCAGCCGCGGCTCCTGAGGTCGCCAGCAGGGGGCGCCGGGGCCTGCGTGAGCAGGAGCGCCCGCCCACCCGCTCGGCCAGAGTGCGAGCGGCCCGGGCAGATCTCTGTGGCTGGAGGTACCCTAACCCTCTGTCTCTGAAAACGAAGAACTCTGCTTTCTGCGGATTATACCTATCGGTCTTCCCCGCATTTGAAATAAAAACGGCGGGGTTCTGTAAGCACACAGGCCATCAGACACGGGAGCATCGGCGGTCACACGTCTCGCGGCCTCTGGGTAACTGTGTGGCCCCCAAAAGTCCACGGGTGAGGACACGAAGCTCCGAAGGGGGTTTTCTGCAGGGGGACGGCTGCGTAAGAGCGCCCAACTCACTTGACCACCCTCCCAGGCTGGACACCTGCATCCCACGGTGGGGGCCACGGCCACGGCCGAGCGCACGTCTGCCGTATGCAGTGTGAAACGTGTAAAAAATACGGATTTAGGATGGTGATAATAACAAAGGTAAAGACGAGCCCCGATCTCCTGGAGGTGACTCAAGCCTCTTTAAGGCTGCTGGCCCCAAGCGCCAGCTCAAATGCGGGGAGCTCAGGCCACCGTCACCAATGCCCCTGACCTTGCCCCCCTGCCCCCCGCGCAACTTCACCAGCTCACCTCACACACATGTCCGCCTCGTACTTCTTCCCGTAGAGGATCCCCAGCAAAGACGGGTTCTTGTTTCCGCGGAAATTCAGCGTGACGTCATACACGGCGGCGACTGCGGGGAGAGGCGGGGGTGAGCCCTGGGCCTGGCTTGCGGCGCACGACACCCGCAGCGCACCTGCACCCGCACCGCACCCGCACCCGTACCCGCGGCGCACCCGCAGCACATCCGCACCGCACCCGCACCCGTACCCGCAGCGCACCCGTACCCGCACCCGGAGCGCACTCGCACCGGCAGCGCACCCGCAGCACATCCGCAGCGCACCTGCACCCGCACCCGCAGCGCACCCGTACCCGCAGCGCACCCGCAGCACACCTGCCCCCGCACCGCACCCGCAGCGCACCCGCACCCGCAGCGCACCCGCAGCACACCTGCTCCCGCACCGCACCCGCACCCGCAGCGCACCCGCAGCACATCCGCACCGCACCCCCCGCACCCGTACCCGCAGCGCACCCGTACCCGC
>CM053573.1:2222764-2245604 GCA_028646485.1 Cryptoprocta ferox
GCACCTGCAGCGCACCTGCCCCCGCACCGCACCCGCACCCGCAGCGCACCCGCACCCGCAGCGCACCTGCCCCCGCACCGCACCCGCACCCACAGCACATCCGCAGCGCATCCGCAGTACACCCGCACCCACAGCACACCCGCAGCACACCCGCACCCGCACCCACACCCGCACCCCACCCGCACGCGCACGGCACCAGCAGTGCACCCGCACCCGCACCCACACCCACACCAGCAGTGCACCCACGCCCTCACCCGCAGCCCACCCGCACGCGCACCTGCACCTGCACCTGCACCCACAGCGCACCCGCACCCACACCCGCCCCAGCACCTGGCTCAGTGCCTGCACAACCTGGAACCAGCCCCACACAGCCCTGCACCCGCCCGCGGGCTCATCTTCCCGGCCCGGGGGTGAGGCAGGTTCCCCGCAGTCCCTGACCGTTTGTGTTCAGCTTTCCTCTCTGGCTGCTTTCTACTCGCTCTGCTCTTTGTCCCGTGCTCTGATCTTGCCCCGGGTGGGAGTAATTCGGACCACGCACTGTTCCCTCCTGAGGGTCTCGGGGTTCACTCTTCATTACTTTGGTCGTTCCCCACTAACCAGCGTCTCATCATGTCAGAAAGGACACGGCAGCCTCAGGCACCTTAACTCCACCTACTTGCCTCCGCCTGTATCTCAGGTGTCACTCATTCGCGGGGTTTGGGGCAAATCGCTTTCCTGCCTCGCTGCCGCGGAGCCCAGAGAAGGCGGCGGACTCTTACCTGTCCCCCGGAGGCACTGCACCGCAGTCGTGAAGCCCTTGGTGCGCGGCAGCAGGTGGTACTTGAGGGGGGGCAGCCCCTTGGAGGCGGCCACCTCCATGCTGACGCGGTGTTTCTTCTCCGTGAAGCGCGTCCCCTCACAGTACAAGAGGAACTAGGACACGAGCGAGTGGGGACCGAGTTACCCGGCGACGGGCCGGCAACTCGAGCCTGAGCGGCTCCAATGTTCCCACCCACCAAGCGCCGGTCGCTGAATTTGTAAAAACGACAGAACGCTCTAGTGACAGGCGCGCGGCAGCGTTTAAAACGTTATCTGATTTAGGGCTGCGATCCGCACTCCGGCCCCACCAAGTCCCTCACGGCCCGGCTGCCAGCGCTTCACTCCTCAAAGATCGCAGAACGCGACTTCCCGGAAAGAACGGAGACGGGGAGGTGGCCCTAGGCGGCGGCCTTCTGGCCAGTGGGTGCAAAACGCAGTCTTTCATCCCTTTGCCTCAACGGGAGGTTAGAGACGCCAAGGAAGGAGCCGGTTCTCAAAGAACGACTGCCGGAGACCAGAAAGGAAGGTGACAGAGAACCACGCTTGGGGCGCCTGGGGGCCGACTCTCGGTCTCCGTTTAGGTCACGATCTCACAGTTCGGGTCATGATCTCACCGCTCGGGAGCTCCGGCCCCACGTCGGGCTCTGCGCTGACAGTGCGGAGCCTACTCGGGATTCTCTCGCTCTCTCTCTTTCTGCCCCTCCCCTACTCATTCCCTCTCTCTCTCTCCCTCTCCCGGTGCCCCGCTCAGAGTACATGTGCTCACATGTGTGCGCGCGCTCTCTCTCTCTCTCTCTCTCAGAAATAAGTGATAAGCTCTAAAAAAAAAAGAGAGAGAGAAACAATGTTCAAACCGACTGATATCGGGGATTTCCGGTGGCTGTCCCGTCACACTTGTGCCTGGTGCCTGAAGGGTGGGTGTTCTTTTTTGTTTTAATTTTTTAATGTTTATTTATTTTTGAGAGAGAGACAGAGCGTGAGCGGGGGAGGGTCAGAGAGAGAGGGAGACACAGAATCTGAAAACAGGCTCCAGGATCTGAGCTGTCAGCACAGAGACCGACGTGGAGCTCGAACCCACAAACTGTGAGATCATGACCTGAGCCAAAGTCGGCCAATTAACCTACTGAGCCCCCCAGGCGCCCCGGGGTGGGTGTTCTTAAGAGCAGGGCAAGACTTCTTTGGGTTCAAGTACAGATTTATCCCCAGGACCATGGGGGTCCCTGGGGTTTGCTCGCAACCTGGTTCCTCTCCCCCACCCCTGGAAGCTGGCCCCTGCAGAGAAGGCTCCTGACGGGCCCTCAGGGCAGCTGCAGCCCCACAGCCTGCTGGGGACACAGGAAGGGGCTCCCCTGTGGGCTGCAGCAGGTGGAAGAGGGGGCCGGAGGGACCCCCAGGCCGCGGGGGGCCGCGGACACTCACCCACATGTACTCGGGGTAGTCGGCCAAGCACTTCAGGCCCCGGATGACCGTGTCCCGGTCCTCCTCCCACTTCCGCTTGCAGAACACGATCTCCAGGAAGTACCACGTCCAGCCGATGAGGGGCACGTACAGCAGCTCCCTCTTCGCCAGGACTTTGGAGCTCTGCGGGGAGGGGCGGGCGGGGAGGCTCAGGACCCTGCAGGCGCCCCGGGACCCGAGGGCGTTCGGGGACTTCGCCGTCCAGGGGGAGGCCCTGCTCTGAGCGTGGCCGCCGGGTTCAGCGGGACCCCAAGGCTGCAGGCGTGCTGCACCCCAGACGAGGAGGCCGAGGCGCGGGCCTGGCAAGGGGGGTGCCTGCTCTGGCCGCCGGGCCCGGGGCCGCCTGAGGGGACCCGGGGCCGCCAGGTACAGCGGCTTTCGCCACAGTGCGTTCCCGGCCTGCGTCACGGGGCCCTTCATGTTAACCTGACGTGGCTCAGCCGGCAGGGACTTGGGCTAAGGGCTCCTGAGAGGAAACATCAGAAACCTGAGCCCAAGGCAAGCCCGGGGGAGCTGCGGGTGCCCTGACCTCAGACTCGGGGAGCAGAGGGGCCAGGGGCTACGTGGAGGGAAGGAAAACCCAGACACCAGGGACCTCCGCGTGGCTCACCCCCAGTACCTCCCGGGACCCCCAATCCCTCAATCCCGGCACCTCCCAGGACCCCCGCGTGGCTCACCCCCAGCACCTCCCGGGACCCCCCGTCCCTCACCCCCGGCACCTCCCGGGACCCCCCCCCCCCGTGGCTCACCCCCAGCACCTCCCGGGACCCCCCGTCCCTCACCCCCGGCACCTCCCGGGACCCCCGCGTGGCTCACCCCCAGCACGCCAAACCGCTCGCACATGGTCCACCCACAGAGGAAGTCGATTTCGAAGTTGTGGTTGAGGATGATGACCACGTGCTCCTTGCCGAAGCGGCCCACGGTGGCCTGGTCGGTGAAGAGCGTGCACTCCGTGCCGGACCACCACTCCAGAAGCATGACCAGCTCTGCGGACACACGGAGGCGGCGTGAGCGGGCAGGCGGGGGCGGCTGCGCTGGGACCCAGGCCCCCGCCGTGGGCAGGCACAGGCCCAGCCTGGGCCCCAGGGGGCCTCACAGGATGTGCACCCAAGTGGGATTTCCTGCTAGAGTGAGTTTTGACGGTTTTTGTTTCATAATTTAAATTTTCCAAAATTACAATTACCTTTTCTAAACAAAAGTCAGGTAAGGGTGCCTGGGGGTGTGCGGCTCAGCCGGTTGAGCATCCGACTTTGGCTCAGGTCATGATCTCATGGATCGTGAGTTCGAGCCCTGCGTCAGGCTCTGTGCTGACAGTTCGGAGCCTGAAGCCTGCTTCAGATTCTGTGTCTCCCTCTCTCTCTGCCCCTCCCCCGCTCAAGCTCTGTCTCTCTCTCTCTCTCTCTCTCTCTCTCCCAAAAATAAGTAAACATTAAAGAAAAATTAACAAAAGTCAGGTAGAAGACAAATTGGAAAGCAGAAGTAGAGGAAAAGCATAATTTTAGATGGACGCCTTTATGTCCAATCGTGATTCCCACATGTGCTGCGACTTGAGGGACTGTCACATTTCATCCGCGGAATGGGAGGGGGGAGGGGTGGGCGCACGCACACAGCCAGCCGTGGGACCGCCGTGGTCGGCAGGGCGGCTGTGCTGAGCCACCACCAGCCAGCACAGGCCCACCCACCACCGCCTGGCGTCCTGAGCAAGGTGAGGTCGGACCAGGAAGCACGACTTGCAGGCTCAGGGCCATTCTCTTTTGTTTGACACCAGCCCATCCATCTTCTTTGGGGACCGGGCCCAGAGGATGGAGGGCAGGGCCTGGAGAGTGGGCTCTAAGCCTGACTTCCTGGGCCTCAGTTTCCCCACTTACAGAACGGAGAAAACATTAGCTTCCTCACAGGGGCCTCTGAAGGACTCAACGGGCTGCAGCTTAACCCCCGAGGGACAGAGGCTGGTTTCTCCTGACAGGCGGCATCCCCATCAGCCTGGGCCGACGTGGGGGCTTCCCCAGCGCTGCCCCCAGCGTGCCGCCGATCGTGCGGCCTCTGGGGTCTCACCTTCCTCCACCAGGTGGGAGCCGGATGAGGAGTCTGCCCCTCAGAGGACACCTGAGCTCACCAGCCATCGTCCCTTCTACCCAAGGCAGGGTCGACAGAAAAGGCCACCTGTCAGAGGCCGACTCAGCACCCACGAGCCTGCCAGCCACGGCCATGTCTATCCCGCACTGGATGGCACTGGAGAAAGGCAGGGGCGTGGAGAGACAAATGATCTGAACACACGCTTCTCCAAAGGTCATTCACAAGTGGCCAATGAGCACATGTCATCAGGAAAAGGCACACCCGGACCACGGCCAGACAGCCCTCTCTCCCACTCATCAGGGCGGCCATGGTCACACCAACGAGCGCAAGCGGAGGTGAGGACAGGGGACGCCGGCGCTGGTGGGGACGCAAAACGGTGCAGCTGCTGTGGATGGAACAGTCCTGGGCACGATCTCGGGACAGACGGGTGGGAGCACCCAGCAGCCCCTCTCCGGCGATCTGCACAGGGGATGCGAACACATGTCCACGCGAAAGCTTGCGTGCGCCCACAGCAGCACTGCTCGTGACAGCCAGAAGGCAGGAACGACCAAGTGCCTGCCGGCTGCTGGACAGACAGATACACAACGTCCATCCGCACCGGGTACAGTTATCCAGCTGCAACGTGGACGGGCCTTGAAAACATCGTGCTCATGAGAGTCCGTCTTCAAGGACCACGCGCCATAGGAAGGGTCCGGAATGATAGGCAGGAAGTAGTGTACTGACTGCGGGGATGGGGGGAGTGACTGTTGGTGGGTGTGGGGTTCCTTTCTGGGCTGAATGCACCAAAGCCACGGGGTGGTCATACTTTAAGTGGGTGAATCTCATCTCAGCAAAGCTGTTGAAAGGAAAAGGAAAGAAAGAAGAGGCCACAAGGCCACTTGAGCATTTCCGAAGTGCATCCCTGCCGACGGGGCCTCCCGCCCTGGAGAGATGCCCACACCAGGTGACCTGCCTTGCTCCTCCGTCTCTCCGGCTGACTGTCATTTAACCGACGGCAGCAGCCCGGCAGGGCCTGGGCAACCTTCCAGGTGTGAGCTGGTCCGTGAGAGACGGGGGCTGAGAGGGAGGCTCCGACGGCGACCGGCTAGGGCACCGGGAGGCGCTTCCCGCGATGCCAGCAAGAGCACTGCTCCTCACGGCCCCTCAGGGCACAAGCCACACCGGCAGGCGCGGGCAGTGCTGGCCGCAGCCCGCTAGGGCCTCCTCACCTTGCACAACAGTCTACGCCCCGCAGGGTTTGCCGACTTTAGGTCCCTCACCTGAGCAGAGCCGGGCAGAACTTCTTCCGTGACCCGTTTATTTCACGCAGCACGAGGTCCGGCACTTTCCTGCGTGTGGCACACGTGGGACGAGTTCCTTCTCCGTAAAGACGGAACGGTCTTCCCCTGTACACATGGACCACATTTGCCCCCATCGGGTAGTCCAGCGACGGACGTGTAAGGCGCTCCCGCTGGTGACAACCGCGGACGGCGCCGCCGGGGTCACGGGCCGGCTGTGCAGCGCTTCCTCGTCACTAGTTTGAGCGGAGCCGGTGATGCCTCAACCTCCAGACTTAGAAACGCCCGGGGCAGCGAGGGCAGTGCACCCGCTGTGAGGGTCCGCCCGGGGTCGGCGCCCCACGAACGCCGGCTCTCCCGGCCCTCGCGGCGTGTCACAGCAGCAGCCAGAAACCACAGACAGAGGGAGAGACCGCGCACGTCTCAGACGAACGCCAGACACTGAGTTTTCTAAAAAGGATCTTTTCCAAAACCGTGTCTTAGTCAGGTGTTGCCACTTACAGCCACGTCTACGTGCCCCTCGTGGCCACGACCGCCTTCCAGAAAGGGCCTGCGCGGCACACGGCTGGGAACCGCGGCCCAGGCTCGGAAGGGCCGCCTGCCCTCCGTGCTGCCTGCCGACGGCGGTGAGGACGCCGAGGCCCGGCCGCGCTCTGCACGCAGGCACGGGACAGAGCTGCAGACGCACTGCCCCCAAACGGAGGGAAGCGAGCTCGTCACCAGTGACGTGCTCCAGGCCCTCACGACTGCTGACAAGCGCAGGTGAGCGGCCAGGACGCACAGAGGGGCCGCGTGCGGGCGGCTGGGCACGCAGGACCCGCGACTGCGCATGAGGACACGGGTGGCGTTCCCGTGAGCAGACATGCGCTGGCGGGCAGGCGTCTCCCGTCTCCTCCTAACGCACCCCCTCGCCGTGGCCAGCACTCGGGGCTCCGCCTTTCCGATGGAGTGAGAGGTCTGAGCAGGGGGTGACCTGCCCCCGTCCTGGAGAGCGGCCCTCTCGGAGGTCACCTGATGGAAGGCCGCTCTTTGCCGCCAGCTGTCGGTGGGCCGGGGGTCCCTGCCTGTGGTCCCGGCCGAGCAGGGGAGCATCTGGAACGAGCAGTTTTTCTGGTTGGCCCCTGCGCCATCGCTAATTGTTTTGCGGTTCCCTCCATTCAGGTACATGCTTGTCCTGACGCAGTGAGCGAGCGTTCTCTGCGTCTTCCAGCCACTCGCGGACCATCACGGCACACGCGCCCTGCATTCACTTCAGCTGCGAGGACGGTGATTTTCTCCTTTGCAGCCAGGAAGCTCGGCCTTGGCCGGGTCGACCCCACGCGCGTGCCCCTAAGGTTTGTGGGCTGGATGACAGTCACACGGGCACGGGGTGGTCAGCGGGACTGGACCACACATCCCGTAGAACGGAAGGCAGGCTCGGGGCCCTGGACCTCCGTGGGAGCCCCGTGCGTGCTCACCGTGCACCCCTGGAATGTGGGGGAGCCTTCCACCCGGCCCGAACGTGAGGGGCACTCACTCCTATATTTCTGGGTAACATGGAGAACACCCCCAAATTCAGCAGGTGCCCTGGGGGCTCCCACGGCCTGGCGCTCGGCAGCAGCGGGCCAGGCTCCTCCCGGCGCCGGTGGCTCGCGCCAGCTGGCCTCCGCCTCCAGCACGCGGTCTGGGTTTCACGCTTTCCTCCACTTGGTCTGTTTTACAAAAATGGATTTGTCTTTGCTTGTCTGATGCCTCCTGTTCTCCTTCTGAGGTCGGGCTGAGGCCTATTTCCCTCCCGGCCCTTCCCTAGCAAAGTCTGGTGTTGAGATGGCCGCGCTGTTCCTGGAAAATGTGAGAATGGGGGCTCGCGGTGGGGGAGGGGGGACCAGAACGCTGTCCTGTCCCCCCACCCTCCCCCAGACCCCTGCCCTGCCTGTTTCCGCCTCACAACCGGGCATCGTTCCGGATCGTTCCCATGCACCTACTTGCCGTGTGCTCTGACCACCCTTTCTTGCAACTCACACCCTGCCTTTTGGTCAGCGTTATTCTCACCAAAGAACATGCTTCAAACGAGCTTTGGGTGCTTGTCCGCCGACCGTGACGGCTGCCACTGCGCGCCGGCCTCCAGCTGCTCCTGCCGTGTGCGGGCGGCTGGGCCAGGGTGGGGGTGCTGCCGCGGGGCCCGTCCGTCCTGCCTGGCCGGCGCTCTGGGCCCCTGTCTGGGTATGTCTACAGCCTGCCCTCTGTCTGCATGGGCTGTGACTTCCCCTCGGCGCGTCTCAGTGGGGGTTCTCTTCATTTCCCTGCTGGACACGCGCTGTCCGCTAGAGCACAGGACCACGTCTCCGTTCATTTGGGGGGGTCCCCGGCCATCACCACCCCCAGCGCCGCTTCCCCAAGCCCCCCCCACAGACCCGCGCTTCCCCCTGCCTTCTACTGGCTCCCGCGTCACACTGCCCTCGCGGGGCCCCACTGCACACGTGTGCCCGCGTGCCGGTCCCAACGTGATGGGACAGGCGCCCGCTAGTCTTCACTTTAAAAAATACAATTACAGTTTTCATGTATAGATATTCTATTTGATTCTTTGTCAAACCTGTCACTGTCTGTCCGTCTTCTGGCTTGTCCTCTTGATCTGTCTTGACCCGTGAGGTTCTTCAGGCCTAACTCAGAGCTACCGATCCCGAGAGGCGCTGCTAACCTGCTCCCCGCCGGCTCCGGCTCCGGGTCTAGATCCAGTGGCCCCTGCCCCCCCGCGGCAGCTGGGGCCCCTGGAAGGCAACCTCGGGATTCATTGTGAGCACCTGCTTTCAGCTTGGTGGACGGGGCGGGGCCCGGAGGCTCCCTTACTTCCTGTGGGCCCCGCCGGCGCTCTCGGGGGGCTGAGCTGCTCGGTGGTGCTCTCACCTTACAGTCTTGCTGGAGGCGGAGTCTACAATTTTGTTTTTATTAATCAGTATTTGCCCTTTTGGTGCGTGTTCCTATCACCTACTTACACTCGTGAATAACTCATCCTCATCGTATGTTTCACGTCCTAGGGTTTCTAATCCTCTTATCTAAAATCATCTCTTATCTAAAAAAGAATCCAAGCCCCGGGCACTGGCGAGGGAAAGCCACAGGCCAGCCTGCCGGCCTCGGCAGAGGCAGGGGGAGGTCACGGCCTCCTCGACGGGGCTCCCTTCTCTGCCCCGGAACTGGGAGGCTCACGGAGACTCACATGCCCCACACGGCATAGGATGGCTATTATTTACTCTTTAGCGGACAAGAAACATGGTCTTATGCTAAAAAATGTAAATGGCACAAAGTCAGACATATAAATAAATAGATGTAAGCCATAAAAAAGGAAAAAATAAAAAGCAAAATAAATAGCAAATACGTAAAACTAAAACATACAAAGGAAACAGTAGAAGGCCCTCTTCCCTGCAGTCCCTGGATACTAGTTTCCCGTTGACCCCTCAAGACCCTCTGGGCACAAACAGCCCTATACACGTGCACACACCTCATGCACACGGTCTTTACAAAAACAGTAGCACGTTATGTACTTTGTGGTATCCCTTCCCTTTTCACTTAAAAGTGTGTTTTAAGCAGTGCCGGGGGTGGCTCAGTTGGTTGAGTGTCCGACTCTTGGTTTCGGCTCAGATCATGATCCCACAGTCTGTGAGTTCAAGCCCCATGTCAGGCTCTGTGCTGACAGTGTGGAGCCTGCTTGGGATTCTGTCTCTCTCTCTCTCTCTCTCTCTCTCTCTCCACCCCCTCCCCTTGTGCATGCTTTCTCTCTCAAACTAAATGAGTAGACTTTAGGGAAACAAGGGTACTTTGAAGACAATTCTCTACGAAGTGGGGAGACTGCCCCGGGTCGTAAGGGCTGCGGGAGTGCCCTGTGAGGACTCACCACGGTCGGCCTCCACTAACGGGCACTTTGGCTGCTGCAGTTTTGTGCTAATATAGAAATGATAACATGAGAATATCTGCACGGATATGCACTTCTGCACATATCTCTCTAGGTACATTCTTAGTTTGTGGATTAATGGTCAAAACTTGCAGCTGTTTAGGGCGCCTGGGTGGCCCAGTCCGTTAAACGTCTGACTTCGGCTCAGGTCATGATCTCATGGTCCGTGGGTTCGAGCCCCACGTCGGGCTCTGTGCTGACAGCTCAGAGCTTAGAGTCTGCCTCGGATTCTGTGTCTCCCTCTCTCTCTGCCCCTCCTCGACTCACACTCTCTCTCTCTCAAAAGTATATAAACATTAAAAAAACAACAACAACAACAACCTTGCAGCTATTTAAGTCCTGGACGGCCACTGGCGAGTGCCCGCCTGACCCGTGCCTGCCCCCCCAGGCCCCCCATGAGAGCGTTGACCTCTGTCAACGGCGGGCCTCATCATCAAGCCCTGGCGTCTGTGACAGGTAGAGGCTGACTTTATGTGTACAAATGCACACACGTCTGTGACAGGTGGAGGCTGACTTTATGTGTACAAATGCACACACGTCTGTGACAGGTGGAGGCTGACTTTATGTGTACAAATGCACACACGTCCACACACGTCTGTTTCATCAAAACGCAGGCAGGAGTCCTTCTCCTTCACAGATAGAGGCTCAAATATGTGCCAGACAAAGGACAGGCCACCTGAGGGTGGCCTCGTGATGCTGTGGTGATGGGCTGGCCAAGCACATGCGAGGCGACCCCGGCCCGGGTGCCGGCAGGGACAGGGCTGGGGGGTGCTGAGCTGAGTTACATTTGTTCTCAGATACCCAAAACCCTACATTAAACCCTAGGAGCCCGCCATCTCTGTGGGTCCAAATGGGCACATGCTGCAACCTCACCTGCTTCGACCAAACGAAGAGCCTGGGTGAGCACCTGCCCGGGCGTGTCCCGGCCAGGAACCAGCCCCGCGTGCTCGCGAGCACCCCCCGGTCCCCAGTCCGGGGATCGCGAGCCAGGCCACCGCCTCCTGCTCATGTCACCGTAAGCGTTCGTCACCCCTGGGGGCCCTGCCCATTAGGGAGCGGGGACTGGCTTGTTTGCGGTTCGTCCGGCAGAAAGGAGCCCCCCCCCTCCGCCGGGCGGCGCGGGCGGCACTCACGGCTCCACAGGGAGTAGGCGAGGCGGCAGTTGAGCCGGCGGTACAGCTGTTTGCTCAGGGGCCACAGGACCAGCGTGCACAGCTGGATGGAGTTGATGAGAAGCCCGCTGACCACGAACACGAACCCGATGAGGAGGTGCACCACGAACTGGGTCTTCAGGTAGGCCAGCCCGCCCATGGTCGCCGCTCAGTAGCGAGTGCAGGGCCCGTCAGCGAGAACAGCCGTCCTGGAAAGGCAGGGGGCAGCGTCAGGAGGGTGCAGGGGACGGGCCCGCAGGCCCAGGAGAAACCCATGGTGCCCACGGCAGAGCCCCCAGTTTGGGGCCCGGCCCCCCGGCGGCCCACCCACACCCTGAGACCCCTCCTGGGAGTCACACACGGGAGCCCAGATGAACTGACACACAGGTCAGTCCTAGTCACACACACTCATACTGGGTGCACACACATGCACATGCACAATGCACACCCCACATACATCATATATATTACGTACACACCACCCCCCGGTGCATACGAGAAAGGAAAAAAGACTAGAACTAATGTCCCCAAGTATCACCAGTGATTCCCTCTCGGAAAAGGCATTACAGATCGTTTTTTTATTTTAGACTTTTTTACCATCGTTTAAAAGATCAAACTGCACATGAAGTTTCCATAAAAACAGCTCCACGATACCTCACCTAAAGCCTCTTAGTTCCCAAACAGCGGTGCACTTTTTAAGTTAAAAGCCTTTGTTTTGGCTCTAACACAAGAGCAGTGACTCACCCAGGAACCTGACCACTTTTTCTCCCCTTTTCACGCGCCTTTCTTACTTTCAATGGTGAAGCCAGAAGCTCACATTTCTTGGTTGAACTTGTCCCGGGAGCTGCCCTGTGACACCCCCCCACCCCCCGCCATGTGCAGAGAACCCGGCAGGAAGCCGTGACCCACACTCAGCGCTGCCCGCGGCCGACGCACCTGCAGACCCACCCCGTGGGAAAGGCGCCCGCCGCTCTCTCGGGGGGCAGGGCGCGGAGCTGGCCCTGAGACCGACACCAGGCTTGACAGGCTGAGCACGCCTGGGGGCACACGGGAGCAGCCAACCCCAGAGAATAAACCAACTGGGCCACAAAGTGCTGTGGCTCCAAGGCTGAGTCACAAAAGCACAACTTTGCCCACGGCTCCTGGTCCTTGCACGGCAGGCTCTGGGGGGCGCCGGCGGCCATGCCAAGAGGTTCTGGACACAGAAGCTGACCGTCCAGCTCCAGTCGGGCCTTCAGGTGCCCGCAGCCTCACGAGCAATCCCGTGTCTGAGGGGCGGGCCCTGAGAGGCGTCTCATCTTGGCTACAGCCACAGTGCCACCGGGCGCCCGTGTCCACTGTTGGTGCCCACTGCCCAGGAATTGTGGGTGACGCGCTGGGATGACAGTCCACCGCGATGGGGAGTGCTCACGTGAACTTTTCTAGAAGATGCTAAACTGTGCCCATCTGCACTGATAGCATCCGAGTTCCCCAGACCTTCCGTGGACCAGACGTGGTTTGAGTCCAACCTAGGGCGCACCGCCATCACACGGCTGTGCGTTAGGCTAATTCCAGCCAGGGAGGCTCTCGGAGTCTCAACTCCCACGTTACAGATGAGGAAACTGAGGACCAGACGGGCCCAAGCGGCTTCAAGACCTGCAGCTCAAGGACGGGGGAGGCCAGAGCTGAGCCCTCGGGCATTAAGCTGCCCCCCGACTTGTGCAGCCGACGCAGGAAGACGAGGAGAGGCCCTTCCCCCATCCCGTCACCCCGACCACAGGTCACCTGCATGAGCCCCAGGGCCCGGGCCTCAGAAAATGCCGCCTGTTTCTCAGCCGCCCCGCCTGTTCACGTGGGCCCCTCACTAATGCTCAGACTCTGTCACCCACACAGCAAGGAGGTCTGGGCCTGTCTCTAGGCCCCTTCACTAGATAACGGGTCTAGATCATTCCGGAAGCCCACATCTGCACAACTGAATCCTGACGATGAGGAGGCTGCCTCCTGAGGTCGCAGCCCTCCTCAAAGTGGTCGCGCGGGGCGGGGTCCCCCCCTCAGGGGTGGAAGGCAAGGACAGAGGCTTGCCGGGGGGCCGCGCACCGGGCGGCTGAGCTAAACCACTCACGGCAGCAACGTGGCCTCACGCGGAACCCAGCTGCCGCCGGCCAGCGCGGACACCGACCCGGGGCGTCTAGCCAGCCTTCCGTCAGCGTGGCAGGAAGGACGTGGCGCCCAAACCAGACCCTCCCCCCAGCTCTCGCGCCCCGCCCCCCGAGAAGCCGGACCCTCTGTGGGTCTGACATCCTGTCCGTCCAGGTGCTTTTGTAACTACAAGCCCGTGGTCCCCATGGCCGAGCTGTCTGTGGCTCAGGGCCACGGGGGGAAGGGAGGAAGCACCTTGCACCAGCTCGCCACCGTTCCCTGGCCATGCTCAGACCCCACTGGGGCACCTCCTGTTAGGGGTGAACAGTGTCCCCCAAAGATACGTTGGGGTCCTGACCACCAGCACCTCAGAATGTGGCTGTATCTGGAGACAGGGTCTCTGAAGAGGCGATCGCGTTAACTGAGGTCACCGGGCTGGGCAGGGACGCAACCTCACAGGGAGAGATTTGGACACAGCCTCCCTCGGGGGGAGACCACGTGGGGACACATGCAGGGTGGGGGGGGTTGTCTATAAACAGATCCTCCCCCACGGCCCTCACGAGGAGCCAGCCCTGCCCACCCCTGGATCTCAGACGTCCAGCCTCCACACAGACCCGCGGAAGCTGCCTGGCCCGGGGCGCTCTGCCGTGGCTGCCCCGGCGGGGGGACACCCCCCACAAGTGCTCAGGCCTCGTTCCCGGAGCCCATCTTCCGAGAAACGTGCAGGCCTCTCCCACGCCCTGCTGGGAGAACGGCCTCACCGCTCCGTCCCCTGCACCTGCCTCGGGGCCCGTCATCAGACGCCTGGGGCCCCTTTTTCCCACCGCTGGTTCCTCTGTCCCTCTTGTTCATGAACTAGCTGGTCAGGTGGTCTGACCTTCAGATATCCTCCCAGGCACCCCCATCCCCATCTCTGTGGAAACCCCCACGTTTCCGACAGAGCCTTCGCACGGGAACAGAAACGGGGGTGGCAGGGTGGCGCTGGCATCTCCGTCACATGGGCTCGTGTAGGGAGTGACTGCGCGTGGACCAATGGCCATCTAATTTACACTTGGACGCGGTGCCAGTCCTCCATCCATGTGCCTCATGTGCCTCTGCCCGGGGTGTCCCCATCACGCGGTGGGGACGCGGCACGGGACCCGAACCGGCACCAAGTGCCCGTGGCCGTGCCTGCTGCTTGGCTCTGGGCGCCTCTCCCGATCACCTGCTGCCTCGCTCGGGGGACCGGGGGGAAGGCACAGCCGTGGGACCACCCACTGGGACCGATGCCCCTTCCGAGCTGCGGCCTCCGCTGGCCCTGAGTGTTCCCTCGGGGCCAACAGCGCCTGGTGGTGGGACATTCATTGCACCAGAAGTGCACATGTCTGATGGTCTAGATACGTGGTCTGCGTTACAGGACAGAAAGAGCTGCTCAGTGTCACATGGATTTCAGTCCTCGAACTCCAAGCCCACGAGGAAGCAGAACCTTCCTTCCTCCCTTCCGTCCTGTCCTCCCTCCCACCCCCCAGGGCCAATGCACGCGGTGCGCACAGTCCGCCGGAGGCACCACAGCAAGGCCCTGCCGGTGGCCACACAGGGGGTGCCCCTGGGGCGAGCCCTGGGTGTTAGGTTTGCGCATGGACCATTCTGTTGTTTCTGAGTCAGGAGACACTGAAGGACAAAACCCGTGAACAGGACAGACTACTGAATACAGGGGAGAGTCGACAGAGAACACTATCTCGAATATTCTTGAACTACCCTGAAATATGTGCATGGCAACGTCAGTTGCCCAAAACGCAGCCCCGGAGCCCGGAGTAAAGCTCACGCTCCCCGGGCAGCCAGCCCAGGCCTCACAGGAGTAAATGCACGTCACTTACAGCGCAGCCGTCTAGCTCCCCCCTAGGAGGAACGTGGCATGGACGCGAGTGACTGGGTGGCTCCATCCCCGGCCCACAGCCCATGTGATGTGAGTGGGGGGCGGGAGGGGCTGGCAGCAGACATCCTGCTGTCAGTGACACAGAGGGGTCCACGGCCCCAGAGGCAGCACCTCAGAGGGTGACCCATGCCCACCAATGACATCACGAGTGAGAGCACAATGGCCACTGCTGTCCAGCTGACCTGGCCCATCCTATCCTCGCGATATGTGAGGAGGCCAGGAAGCAGAAAGGATATTTTTATGCGGCCAACTAAAATTGTAAATTAGACAAACACAATCCTATTTCCGAGTCTTTAAGTGCTAGCTTGAGTTCTCGGGTAAATCCACCACCTTATTCTTCTACAGGCCCGGAAGTAGAACGTGTTTCTTTGCTAACAATCGTCTGCTGCCATCCAGCCTCATCAGCGTCCGCAGCCACCAAGAAATCTAAAAATCTAGGAGGAGGAAGATAATCGTCACTATTTGCAAATGGAAGTGTTTGTATCCTGTAGGCCAAGAGACCCACTGTGACCAAAGTGCCACTGTGAACAACAACAGATGCAGTGTTGAATGCAGTTAACACATGTACGGAGATCAACACGCTCAGGACGTTCAATAACTCGTTCCAGCTGAAGTCATTAGAAGGGACCAGGACAGCAGAGACGTGTAGTATTTCTGTATTTCTGGCCTTAGGTGGTCATCGGAGACCACGGAGCAACCTAGCAAGTCGTGCATTGAAGATGAGGAGCTCCCGGCCGCTGGCGGCTCTGTCCCCCGTGGTCACCTGGGCCCCGGCCGCTGGCGGCTCTGTCCCACCGTGGTCACCTGGGCCCCGGCCGCTGGTGGCTCTGTCCCACCGTGGTCACCTGGGCCCCGGCCGCTGGCGGCTCTGTCCCCTGTGGTCACCTGGTCCCCAGCAGCTGGCGGCTCTGCCCCCACCCATCACCTGGGGCCCTGGGCCGCAGACAGACAAGCAGACCAGTGGACTGGACTGGAGCTGATGGCCCGCGGGGCCCTGGGCACCCAGAGCAGGTGCGGCCCCACACCCACGGGCTGGACGCTCCGCACACAGCTACCAGCTTAGCAAACGCCACGCCTCACACACGTGTGCACTTTCCGCTGTGTTTGTACTGAGGCACGTGTGTATTTCTATTGTGTTCAATCCCGTTACGATAAATACAATACAAAATTAACTCAAAAGCATTACAGTATCACGAGAATCTTCTAGCATCACATATCTTCTCAACCAATGGGTGAAAAAGAGATAATTAAACAATACACCAAAACCTTCCCCCAGGCCCCCGAGTCCCATGCAGCCGCTGTGGGCTCCCTCCCGCCACACCACTCCTGGTGAGGGCACCCGGCCCGGGATCTGAGCCATAAAGGAACCCCATCTGCTCTTGGAGTGACTGGTGTGGGGACGGCCGTCCACAGGCATCTGCTTTAGGACAAGAGACACATCCCTCTGCTCTTCTGACCCGAGTGAGGAAGGGCGGCTCAAATTCAACACATACGGGGCTGAAAGACCCAGAGTGTGGAAGAGGCCGGTCCTCCGAGGCCCGAGACCACGTGGCAGAGAGGACGAGTCACAGGCATTTAAACCACCGCCCCTGGGACGCCACCACGCGGGCCTGCGTGTAATACCCAGGCGCTCCATCAAAGCCTGCTAAATGCGTGACCCTGTTTACTGCACATACCCCCGTGACAAGCATCACCCCGTCCCCAGGAGTGTCCAGGCCGGAACCCTCGGGTCCAGAGCAGTGGGGCCCAACAGACCTTCCCCAGAACCCCATGCTTCGGCACACTCCAAAATGTGGCCACTTCACACATTTCACAGAATGCGACCCTGGGACCACGAGAAGTAAGCTTGGACCCCACGATCCTTCCACTTCCGTGGACCCTGCCCTTCCCCGCACAGCTCTGGCTGGAACCAACGACACTGTCAGTAAGGACCCCCCCACTCCAGGGCTCCACCTGCTCACCACCCCCCATCCCCGCTCCTGTGTAATTGGCTCCTTTAGTAAACCCTCCTCCCTCTGACCACCATGCCCTCTCTATCGGGACCAGAGAGACACAAAGAATGAAGCCGGAAGTTACGGCATTCTTGACATGGACCATGTTTCAGAAAATGGAACTTCTGCTGACTTTTTGTGAAAAGATTCCTTGAGGGTGTCATCCAGTGAAACCAAAAGGAATCTAACGAAGAGAAAGACACAGGGTTTACGACAAAGAACTCACCCCGTTGCACGATGAAAGGAAATGCCGGGATAACCACCTTGTAGGTGTCCCAGAAAGAAAGTGCTCCAAGCCAGACCAGGAAGTCTTCCAAGAACAAAGAATTTGTTCAACACAGAATACGATTAAGGAGCTAGAAGATTTTGGTACTAAAGGAACAATTTAGTTCTTTTCTCAAAAATAAAAACACAAAGCAATTAGTATTTTCAAGTAACAAAAAAAGCTCTGCCAGGAAACTGGTCTAGACGGAGGTCCCACTAACACGGGCGTGGGTTTCTACGGTGGGTTTAACAAGGTAACTCCTCCTCCAAGCAGCAAAGACTAATGCCAGGACTCTAGCTCCTCCTCTGTGGCATCTACAGGAATTAATTTATTCACAGTTTTGTTGTGAATGCTGTCTCTGGACTGTCAATAATTGAAATCGACCTACAGGAGGAGCGCAGAGAACTCCGTCATAATCACAGCACAGAGTGCGGACATTGTGAGCCCAAGTTGTTCCATGTAATCAGCTCAGGAGGGTTGTGTTCAAGTTGATTCAATGAAAAGCGGAAGTTTAAGTATAGCGACGTGTTAAGGGAAGAGCAAAATAACCAAAAATAATAATACACCCGGCAAACTTGGGGGCGGTGAGGAGAGACCGGCACGGCTGTGACGGTGAGGGTGTGTCTGTCACGCTCGCGGAGAAGAAAATTCTAGAGCCGGGCCTGGCACGTGGCACACACTTGGTAAATATCTGCGAGAGAAGGGGCAGATTAATAAGTCACGGAGCGGAGCATCAGCAAATGGTCGGGAATCAGCGGCAGGAGGGCTCCGGAGCCACGACCCCGAGGGGGAGCAGGGGGAGATGGAGACGGGTGGGAACTCACCTTCCTTTAAGCCGGGTGTGCTAGTATCTCATAGAAATAGAAATATAGAAACATTTGCAGGTCTGGGTTAATGTTGATTGTGAAAGACCACCTTTAAAGATGAAAACAGTCCTTTCGTAACTTGGTCAAGTGACAACGACCTGAAGAAGGTCTAAGCTCAGCTGAGAACACGTCAGCCCCCAGGAGGGGCCCCCACGCCCGTTTCTCTACCAAGGAAGGGGGGGCAGGTGCACCGGGCCCAGGGCTCAGCAAACGGTTCCTGTCCTGTGTCTGTGGCCTCAGCGCCTGACGTGATCATTCTGAATTTCAGTTTCTGTTTGAAAATGAGGGTCAGAGAACCTTCACTACCAGAACCATGGGGTGGCTCCAAGGGTTAATAAATAAGGACAGGCAGGAGGAGTATCCCGGAAAAATCGTCAAGTTATAGGGTCCCTCCCTACCTCAGAAACACACTGAGGTCCAAATGAGCGTTTGAGGGCGCCTGGGGTGGCTCAGTCGGTTAAGCATCCGACTTCAGCTCAGGTTATGATCTCACGGTTTGTGGGTTCGAGCCCCGTGTCAGGCCCTTTGCTGACAGCTCGGGGCCTGGAGCTGCTTCGGATTCTGCGTCTCCCTCTCTCTCTGCCCTTCCCCTACTCGTGCTCTGTCTCTCAAAAATAAAATAAATATTAAAAAAAATTTTAAAAAGGCTCTTAGTATCTGTTATTTGTAAGCTTCTGTAATTCAGACCTGCTTTCCCTCAGGCAGTCTACATCAGTGAGATTTTAATTTTTTTTAATTTATTCTTTTTTTTAAGTTTATTTATTTATTTTGAGAGAGACAAAGACAGTGTGAGTGGGGAAGGGCAGAGAGAGAGGAAGGGAGAGACAGAATCCCACGCAGGCTGTATGCCATCAGGGCAGAGCCCGACGTGGGGCTTGAACCCATGAACCGTGAGATCATGACCTGAGCCAAAACCAAGAGTCAGACGCTTAACTGACTCAGGCACCCAGGTGCCCATAACTTTTTTAAGGTTTATTTATTTATTTGGGAGGGAGAGGGGAGGGGGGTAGGGAGAGAGACTGAAAGAGAGCAAAAGAGAGAAAATCCCAAGCAGGCTCCAAGCTGTCAGCACAGAGCTCAATGCGGGGCTCGATCTCATGGACCGAGAGACCAGGACCTGAACTAAGATCAAGAGTCAGACACTCAACCAACTGAGCCACCCAGGCGCCCCGAGATTTTAATTCTTTACACACACACACACAACTTGAAGGGCGTGGTGGAAATCTCACGATCGGACATGGTTATAAGTCACTAACTTTTACAATTAGCTACTGTTACGATTTCAAAGAAGGGTTTTGGTGCTTGTGCGTCTTTCCACAAGGAGTCTGGAGGGGTGACCATCCGTCAGCTACGGGAACGGGGACACTCGCCCGCAAAGCAGCCTCGGGGAGGCGCTGACAGGTGCGCCGCCGCCGCCGACCACTCGCGTGTAGTGACGGGACTGCGGGGGTGCGGACAGCGCGTGGGAAGTGAGGGCGCCCCAGGCCCCCTCCAAACGCCTCTGTGCCTCGTAGACAGGCCGCTCAAACAGCTTTCTCCTGTGGAGGCAGTTCTTGGCGGCAGGAATTTTTTACTCTTTAAAATGAGGAAAATGCCTAAACCAACGTATCAAATGGCATTTAGGCCAGTGCTTTTGTTAAATATTTGAGACACGGAGGGGGCTCAACCCAGCTCCTCCTCAGAGGGCACGAGGGCACGAGGGCAGCCACGGCCGGGTTCCCAGGTCGTGCCCGGCGATGGGGGGGCCCGGCGGGCTCCGGCCCTGATGTTAGTCAACAATTTAAAGAAGCACAAACAAGTTCAGTGTGCATTTCACGGTGAGTGTGATGTCTGAAAGCAGGTGCGTACTGGCAACGCTGAGGAGAGGCGGCAGGCTTGTGCTTGGGAGCGGGCACCCACCTCTCCCTACGTCTCACAGGTGGCCCGGGGGGTCTTACACCCAGATGTGATGCGGGGCTGTCTCAGAAGAGCACGGCCACCCCCGGGGCTGCTGTGTCCCGACGTCCCTCCACTGATACACCTGCAGGGGGGCTGGGGGAGCTCCCCAGCGGCCAGGGGCTCCGCACAGTGACTTCTGAGACCCTGCAGCTCGGCCAAACTTCCCTCAGGAAGCGGTGCTCCGCGCGGGGCCGAGGCCACTGCCTGCAACCAGCCCTCTTGCTAGTGACGGGTTCCCCGGCCAGGCACGCGGAGAAGCCCTCCCCGGCAGGAGGGCAGCAGACGAGGTCTCTCTCCTGGATGAAGTGACATCTGGAAAGGCTGCTATAGCCACCCAAGGACAGCCAGGCCACACAGCAGAGCCACGGAAAGAAGTGGGTCTCTGATGGCTTCGTGGAGCTGCGAGTACATCCCCCTGCAGCTCAGAACTTCCCACCGGATGCCACGAGCCTTTTCCGGGACGTGCTCACAAATCCACGAAGCCGGAGGCACCTCACCAGAGCAGAGCTCTCCTCTCCAGCACCTTCCGGGGTGGGGGGAGGGTGCTCCCCGTCAGAGCTGGCCACAGCACCCGCAGAAGCCTGTGCTGGCTGAGCGCACACCAGGCTAGAGCGGGACACCGGGCCCGGGCGGCAATCAAGCCCAGCACAAACTGGGGAGGAGACCGTTCCGAGACCCAGGGGAAGAAAACCTCAATGTCCAGCATGGGGGACAAGGTCGGGGACATGTGGGGAGGGGCACTGCGGGCGCCACTGGACTCTGCCAGACAGATCACAACAAGCTGCCAAAGCATCCCTCCACCTGGGTTTCTGTCTACATGTGGACGGGGTGATGACTGAGTGGCTGGGACAAGTGTCAGGACCAAGGGGACCCGGCGAGCCGCCGCCCGCACCAGCACACCGCAGCCAGCCAGCCTTCAGAGCCCCGCAAGCTGCCTCTGCTCGCCCCGCCTCCACGCGCCACCGATTCTCGGGACGGGGTGGGGGGGCACCTTCGCTGCCGACACACACCTGGGCTGGCGGACCCCTCCCCTGAGAGTATCCGGAAGTTCATCATAAAAGTAAGTGATCACTCGTCCCATAGGGGCCCTGGGGAACAACCTCGCCAAGACCCGGGACTCCTTTAATAAGGGACAAAAGTCCTTCCTTCTCTCACCTGGGCTAATCCTTCCCGATTCACCCATGTTTACCTTCCTGTTGTTCTAGGTGATTCTTTGTAATTCTATCAATTGTTTTTACATAAGATCTACGATGCAAATGACTCCCGGGGGAAATGTTCATTCTACCCAGTAAGGGGTACAGAGTTTGAGAGAAAGCGGCTCCGGGGTCCCAGGGGCGGGAACCGGCCGCGCAGGGGGCCCCGTCCGACGTGTGCACCGTGTGCAGCGTCCTCCGCGTCCTCCGAGACAGAAGCGCTAATCGGATCAACAGAAGAGAAGGCTTCCAGCCAACAGAACTCCCAGCCAGCCGTGTGCTGGAGAAAACAAGACCAATCTGGCTAGAGCCGAGCTCTCTGCACCGGAAATTACGCTGTTTTCTGGCTCCAAAAAACAAAGTTAGCCGCAGACCCGCAGTTTTGGGCCTCGCACGGCCACCCGGATGACATCTAGCATCGGGCCGGCTCCACTCGGACGGCTCCCATCCCCCGGTGCCCCAGGTACAGATGGTCACGTGCAGACAGGGCACACATGGTTTCCCATTTTACAGATGGAAACGGGCGGCCTGGAGCACACACGCCCCATGTACCGTCGCAGCCTGGCGTGGGGGTGGGCTGGACCCGCGCCCCGGGAACCCCAGGCCGGTGCGGCCCGCACCACCTCTCAGACTCCCCACCTCCCAGCAAGAAGCCACACACGCGAGTCGTGACGGCCAGAAAGGGCTGCAGGGACTCGCCATATAGCAGCTGGCTCAGCGTGCCTGATGCGACGGAGCAGCGCGCCTGTGACGGTCACTGCCGCCTTCTACCTCACGACAGACCACCCTGTGAGCCCCCTGCACGCCCTGCGGGGAGGTGTGTGGGGAGAGGTGAGGGAGCACCAGGAAGCTGACAGGTGTGAGCTCCCCCGAGGCTGACGAGGGCCTGGAGCCTTCTCCAGGAACGGCCCAGAGAAACGTCCGCAGGAGGGCGAGGTGGGCTCTCCCGGGGCCGAGCCCGGACACCGACACACTTCCCTGCCAACCACGAGGTCCCCTTCCCAAGCGGGAGGTCTGTGGCACACGGAGACGAGGAGGGGGAGCGGGACCCCTGCCCGGGGACGGCCTGGAACCCGCCCGGCCGCACTCACCAGTAGAAGTAATAGGCCAGGGCCACGGTCACCAGGGCGGTGCACACGCCTGAGAAAAGGCAGGCTGAGTAGCCGGACAGCATCTTCGGACCCCTCGCCCCCGGCGCCCGTCAAAGTCCGCGAGAAGAGGAGGAGCCCAGCGGCCTGAGCAGTGACAGCCCCTGCCCGGCGGATGAGGACGCGGGATTGCCACCGGACCCACGCCGCCCGTGTCCGATGGGCCGCCGCCGCCGCCACCTGCTCAGCCCAAAGGGGAGCACGCGCGCGGGCACCGCCCTCCCACCCAGCCGCACCCTGCAGTCTCGCAGAGCAACTCAGACGAACACAGGGCTCCCTGAATGCCAGCCTCACCCCTCCCGCTGCAGGGGCCTGTGGGGGCCACTAATCCAATAAGCGGCTTTGCCGGGAGGCTCTGTGAGCAGGTGGTGTCACGGGGCTGGGCCAGGATGCAGGTCAGCGGCCCAAGCTCACGCACTGTCTCCCCCTCCTTTCCGAAGCCCCAAAGGCACGACCCCAGCACAGCGGGGCCTGGGGCGGGGCCGTGGGCTCAGCTAGTGACGGGGAGCCCACGGCTTGGCCACTGGGCCACCAGGTGACGGACAGACATCCTGTAGTCAGGGCCGGGTCTCAGCCCACAGCTGCCCGCCCCACCCCGATGGCTCCAGGGAAAAGCCGCACGTCTTGCTCTCAGGGAGTCGGCGCTGGCGGAACTGAGGGAAGGGGGGTGTGCCTCTCCCCCGTCTCCCTGAGACTTCGGATCTGTGACGGGGCCCGGATC
>CM053573.1:2246104-2289413 GCA_028646485.1 Cryptoprocta ferox
GTGCTCCACACCTCCTTGTTAGGTTAAGAAGAACAAAGCTAATCTGAACGTATTGCACAAGAAAACGGTCATGGGACTACAGTCTCTAGATTATCTCCCTGGGCCTGAAAATTAGTGAGTCACACCGAAGCAGTAAAAGCGGAGACGCAAGAGTGTGCGGACAGAACTCGGCAGCTGTCTCAGAGCAGCCGGGGAAAAGTATCTTTCAAAACCATGTCCCGCTTCCTTAGACTAAACAGCTTCTCCCCGTGCGGCCTGCGCGCGCCTTCTCTCGCACCACGGGACCCGTCCCTGCTGCTCCACTAGTGATGACCACACCCGTCAGACAGGGCATGTGCAGTGACAAAAGGGTTGTCACACGGTGCCAGAAGCAGGTTCTCTGTTACCCCCGCTGACCCCGGGGCCAGCAGGTGCCCCGCGAGGAGGGGGCAGGGCAGCCGATGGGCCCCTGCACTGGCAGCGAGGAGGTCGCCCCCGGTGACAGCTGTCCGGGACCTGCTGGGCGCCGGGAAATGAGGAGCCCGCCAACCACAGCCCAGACAGAAAGGAGATCCAAGAGCTGACCGCCAGGAAGTTCACAGAGCGCCACCATGGGGAGGGTGGGTGGCGGGCAAGCTGGGGGTCCAGGACAGACACATGACTCCCCCACGCCTGCAGGGGAGGGGCGGGGGGCACAGCCAGCCCTGGGCTCCCTGCTCCCTCTGTCAGTCTCCCTGTCCTGTTCTCTCTGCACACGGCCAGCAGGGCTCTGACTGTCCCCAGCCCACCCTGACCCCACACAGACACCGGGAGCCCCTGTCACCAGCTCCATCCTGCAGTTCTGGCCCTCGGGGAGGGGGGACCCCACCTGAAACATGCCAGAATCGGGCGCTTGCTAGCAGCTCGTGTGAGAGAGGCCACCCGGGTCATGCCCAGACGCACCGGTTAGGGGCCATGGGGGCCCTGCCCACGTGCACGAAGCCACACCCACACACATGGGTGAGAGGTCGGGTGGGCCACGCCAAGGCCACACTCGGTGACAGGCACTACCCGCAAATTATTCATTCAGCAATCACGACGGCTCTGCTCTGGGTCCTAGCGCAGCTCTGAGTCCCTCTGCTCCAAATCACCAAACAGCTAGCAGCCTGGGGTCTGAAACCGGGTTCAGCTGGCATGGGCCTCTGAGCGTGCCACTGCCCCCAGCGTGGCCAGGTCCACCCAGGCCCGCAGGGGTGAGGCCAGAGGCTCCCAGGGCGGGACGGCACATCCTGGGATCTGCACTGACGTCTCCATGCCTCAGACACATGCTAAATCACAGCTGATGACTATTTCCCACGGGTCCCGGAAGCCACGGTGGATCCTGCCTCCACACAGTGCAGCAGCCGCAACGGGCAGCCTCAGGGAGCGAGCCCTCTGCTGCCAGCCTCCGGCTGCCGGCCTCCCAGACACACTGGCCCCGGCAGCGAGACGCCCTCCCATATGCCGTCATCCGCATTTGTTGGGTGACGAGATGCTGCCAGCCCCTGGGGATCACGCCACCGCACCAGCCTGTTTATCCAGATTCCGCCTCAGAGCCGGGAAGAAGCCTCTCGATGCCAGCGACACAGCGCAGGGCGGGCAACGGGGAGAGAGGCTGCCAGGGCACTCACTCAAGACTCCCCTGCAGGCCTCACCAGGCCAGCTCCTGCTGCCAGTGTCGCAACCCAGACCTCATTCTCATGCCCGGGGCGTCCTTCTCACTGGCCGCTGGGGCACCGGCTCCCACGGTGCCGGGCTTTCTGGCAGCCCTTCTCTGGAAAGGCAAGGAGTCTCTGGAGCTTTCTCTCTTGGTCCCGGCAAGATGCAGGAAGAGGCCACGCTGTGGCCCAAGCACCAACCAGGGAAGTGTCCTCCCGTCCCGCGCAGGACACGAGCGAGGGATGTGCGTTCCACAGGACCTGGCGGGAGGCCGGCGGTGCTGCCTTCAACCCTGGCTGCCCTTCTGCAGCTCTGCGTTCATGACCAAGTCAGGGAGGGACAAGAACTGAGCCCCACCGGTGAGCAGGCTCTCGGCTTTGACTCACTCTGGGGTGAAGGAGACGGCAGCGGTTGCAGGAGTGAGGCTGGTGCTCTCGGGGCGGCTGACACAATGTCCTTCCAATCCACACCGGGACGCGTGGAGAGCACGGGTTACCATGAAGACCAAACACGGGTAAACAGCTTGAGGTGTGTGCGCAGGAAAGCCAGCGGCCAAATCTCAAGTGCTTTGAACCACATTCGGAAACTTTCTTAGGCCAGACGCCGTTCGTACGGTTTGTGATTACAGCGCGGCATGTACACAGGCGGGTCGGGGTGAAGATGCACGGGGGTATCCCGGCAGCGGGTGCCCCGGGCTAATGCCGCACTCGTGGGGAGTGCCTCACGTGACCGGGCTCCCTGGCCCCTGGCCAGCTCAGGCACCGTGCATTAGGATAATGAGAATCCACCTACCTTTTCAAGACTGCACTGTGGACTGGGTGGCAGGCTGTCCAGGGGTGAGGGATGGGCAGGGAGGTGTGCACACGGCACTAGGCACCTGCAGGAACTCCCGATGGCCTGGTCGAGGAGCAAAGCCCCAGGCTGGCACAGAGGAGCCCACGCCCGCAGAGAGACGTGGGCCCCTCACGGAGCACAGGCAGCACGGCATCCCGTCTGCATGCACACACCCCTGTCGGTACATCAGACACGGTGGCCAGTAACCAGCACCCCCGGTCTGATACCAATCCCCAAAACTACACTCCTACGTGGGAAGCAATTTTTAAATGAAATACAGTTTCAGACACGAAATGTGTTTGAACAATCACCAGGAATCTCACAATGCATCTGAAGCAGCCTGCTTTGCTCCTGACCATTTCAACTAAGGGTCACCGAGGAAGTTCTTCCCAAGCCTTCAGGCCGAGTGACTGGCACGTGGACGGCACGGCCTGGGGCCCCTGTGTCTCTCCACGAAAAACACGGCAAAGCGGGCGAGCAGCCAGGAAGCCGGGAGGCGTGCAGGGGCGTCAGGGCGCAGACCCGGGGAAGCGCCCGCGCAGGGAGTGCCAAGGGGCGCCCCACATGTGCGCCCGACGTGCCCGCTTGGTCTCTGACATGCGGCGAGCATGGGAGCCGGTTTGCTGTACGAGGCGATGGTGGCAATGCGGGCACAGCTTCGTGGAAGACACCTGCTGTTCCTGGCGGCAGAACACCGGGTAGGGGGGGCTCTCAAGGGAGACGAGACAAGCCGGGCTCCTGAGTCTGCAGGCCAGCCGGGGGCAGGGCAGGGCGGGGCAGCCCGAGGGCCCAGGAGGGAAGTGTCCCGGGGTTGGTGTGCCTGGCCCCCCCGCCCCTGCCTGATCGGGGCCGCGGTGAAGCGCAGGGGCAGGATGGAGGTGCCCCGGCTGCTCTGCTGGGCGCTCGCTGGCCTCCTGTGCTGGTTCCTGGATGTCCTTCCCATGTCCCCTCGCATATTCCAGAGAGGTGTGCTCTGCTGCTGTCCTGTGTCCCCTCAGGAGCATGATGGGAATGGCCGGGGGGAGGGAGCAGAGCTCCCATGAGCACCGGGGTCTGAGCCCCCCCAAGCCCTCCCTTCTCCTGCGGAGGGAAGCTGCCCGTTAGCTGGGTAGGTCCTGAGGCACCCAGTTGCCCAGAGCAGGAGCCCGAGTCCCAGAACTGCAGTCAGGACGCTCTAACGCTAGGCGGAGCTCGCAGTCCCGTGCGGGGTGACAACTGTCTGTGCGTCCCTGCGAGCACACTGTCGCTGGCCCAGGGCATCCCAACGGCCCCGTGTGCGTCTGCCCATCCAGTCTTCCCAGCACTCTCAGGAGGACTCACGAGATTCATTTCACAGATGAGGAAACTGAGGCACAGAGATGCTAAACAACTTGCCCAGAGTCACACAGTGAATGGGTAGTGGAATCAGGATTCTAACGCAGGCCAGCCACCCGCAGCACGGCCACTTCTATAAGCAGGAATTGTGTCTTCAACAGCCGAGACGCCACACCAACCAGAAACGCCCGTTCCCTCGGCCTCCCCCACGGCTGAGAACACGGCCTCCAGGCCAGAGCGCACGCGGAGGGCAGCGGAGGGCCCGGCAGGGGGACCGGCTAAGGAAGGGGCTCTCTCCGGCGAGACCCTAAAATGAGGTCTGCAAATAAGACACGGGTTACAACAGCCCAGCTTCGGAGCCCTAAGGAGATTCCGTAAACCAGCAGAGTGACGACGTGCTCGCCGGGCGGAAGGAGAGTGCGAAAGGGAGGTCAGCCACCGTCCCACCCCGCGCCCGGGCCGACGGCTGCTCTGACGTCTGCGGTCTCCGACCACTGGCACGCACCTGACGTGGCGGGGCCCCACCTCCCAGTTCTCCCGCCGGTGCTGCCTGCTAGGGACCCAAGGTTTGTGCCCCGCCAAGCGCACGGCATTAGGAGGTGGGGCCTTCGGAGGTGCTCAGGTCACCACAGGGGAGCCCCCAGGTGGGGTCAGCGCCCTTCTCCAAGAGCTCCCTGCCCCTCCCCCACACGAAGACACAGACGCCACAGCCGTGAAGCTGGAAGGGCCCCCCGGACGCAGAACGTGCCGGCACCTTGACCTTGGGCCCCTCGCCGGCAGAGGTGTGAGGAGAAAGGCCCGTGGCTCTCAAGCTGCCTGGGCCGTGGGAGCCGTGAGAGTGGCCTCCAGCGGAAGGCACTGCGGCTGCGTGGCAGGTGACGGCAGAGACGACGGCGTGACAGGCGCCCAGTGCCAGGGGCTCCCAGGGACCCCGCTGGGTGCCCCGCCTCCCGCACCCGCCGCAAGCGCCCCGGGGCCCTTCCCTGTTCCGGCCGCCGGGGCCTCGGACGCTGAGGTGCAGCAGGGAACTGGAGGAAGGAGTCTAAACTTTATTTTTGAAAATGAGCTTATTTTCATAAGCTTTAAGAGAGACGAGGTCTTGAAGAGAGGTAGCTGTCACAGCCCTGCTCGGTCGGCCGTGCGTCTGGACCGTCACAGACTGTGCCCACGAATCCTGCTGGGCCCAAACGGACCAGTTGCGACCACGGGACCCGACTATGGCCGCCCCTCCTGCGCCGCCCTCGGGCCCCCGCTGGGGGTGCCTGCTGGAGCTCAGCCCACCTCCTCCACCTTCCCAGGACACCCGATGCCAGGAACTGTCTCTCAAGCACGGTCCTGCCCACCTTCGCTCATGCCCCCACAAACGCCCCACATACAGCTCCCTGAGCCCTAGACTGTGGGTGTCCTCGGCCCGCCCTGCCCTCTGCGGGCCTCAGGGACTGGCCACGGCACCTGTGTGGGTGGGCGCGCATCCTCTGACGCCCGGGAGGTGGCATCTGGCCCTCCTGCTGCGTGTCCTGGGGGCCGCGGTGGCCCGTGCTGCCAGGCACACCCCGTCTGACCCTGGGCTTTAGGATCAAGAAGCGTTGGTGGACCCTGAGGCACGTTCTGCAGCAGATCGGTGACAAGACTGAATTTCTACCTCACCTCCTGACACTGAATTCAGCTCCCCGCCCCTCTCCCCCCACCCCCTAGACAGGGTCAGGAAGTGCCATTGATTAGCCCCTAGCTCACGGCCAGGGCTGCGTCCCAGCGTCCCGTCTGGTCTCAGCAGGTGAGCGTCCGAGGCGGCCACGCCTCACGGGGTATCCCCAAATGGCTTCACGAAACAAGCTTCGTCTGGAGACCCCGCTCCGGCTGCAGGCTGTGTGCCCTGCCTTCCCTCGACTCCCTGACCCTGACCCTCCTCTGTCTCCGTGTGGCTGCACCTGCCTGCCGTCCGAGCCCTTTGCTCGAGACCAGGGACAAAAGCCTTGAGGCCCGTGCTGTGTTGCGATGTCGGAAACACGCAGCTCCGACGGAGGGCCAGCCGACGGCCAGGCTCGTCCCACAAGGTCCGGGGGCTGGGTCCAGCCTGCCTGCTCAGTTCCTCTCCTCGGCAGGACCCCCCCGCCCCCCGCGCCAGCCCCTGGCTCCCAGCACCAGCTGGCCGTGCGCGACCCCGTCTACCGCGGAGCACCCAGGACCCCCGGGCAGCACTTCCCTCCCTGGGGTGTGTCCTTCAGTGCCGTTCCCGGGGCCGGGGGCAGCCACCTTGGTCTGAGCTCCTCCTGCTGTTCCCCTGGGAGGGGCGTGTCGGCCCCCCGATATTACCTGCCGCAGCGGAGCGTCTGGCGGCCAGCGTCTTCACCGACGGGCCCCACGCGCATCCCGCAGGCAGCCCCTTGCCCCCCGGGAGCACAGCAGAGCCCCCCCCCCCACCGCTGCCCGCCTACGACAAGCTCAGGGAGGGTCTGTTTGTGCTCAGACTCTGGGGGGCCGCTGCCGCAGCGTAGCCTCGCCAACCGTGCAGAGCTATGGAGATGTCTGTGCACAACAGGGAAGTGGATGTGGTTGTTCCCGTCAGCGTCGGGCTGGAGCCTCTGCAGACGCTTGTGAAGACAAGGAGCTGGTGGCCATGTTGCATAAGGGAAGGGATGATGAGACGGAAAAATGCTCGCCCTCCCTGAGATGCCAGAACGGGGTCACCAATGCCACACCACAGACTGTGCCGGGCCGTGGGTGACGCAGACAACAGCCCCGAGCCGGGGACGTGGTGACCGCCAGAGCCGACCCCAGCGCCCCCAGGCTCCTGCTCCACTGGTCCCACACCTGGCCTCCCACGAGCTGTCGTGGGAGCTCAGGAGGCCCCCTGGCCACAGCTGCTTCTGGACCAGCAGTGGCCCACACCCTGCAGTCCCTGCACCCCATTTCCACCGGCGGCAGTGATCATCTGATTGCAAAGTAAACAGATCGATGTAAGGGGGCAACTTAATTCATGAGCAAATGTTTTCACTTCCTGCCTCTGGTGCCTGGGGCGGGGCCTGGGGAGGGCGAGGCCTGTGTCAAAGCCCAGCACCCCCTCCCAGCCCCCCGGCCGTCCAGCCACCCCCCCCCTCGCTGCCCCAGGCCCCGGCTCTGCCTCCACACCGCCCTCACCTGCTTCCAACGGACCTCAGCGCCCAGAAACCAACCCCAGGAGGACCACAGACAACTCTTCTCCAGAAACCCCCACACCTGAGAACTGTGTCCCCATGCAGGTGCCTGTTCCCCGGCAGACCCGGGCCCACCCGCAGGCATCCCGCACAAACCGGTACCTGGGGTCCTGCCCCGGGCTCGGCGCGCACGAACCTGGAGGTCACAGTAGCAGCGTGCTCAGCCAACCAGAGCAGAAGTGACCATCGATTCCCCCCTTCTCTCGGTGAGCCTGTTACTTAAGATTTCTCCAGATTTCACAACTGCTGGAGATCAAAACAAAGCTGCAGAGGTGCCGCAGGCCAAGTTCACAGGCCTCCCTCCTCGGCGCCGGCCAGCAGCGAGCTGGGCAGGTTGTTTAGATGCTCTTGTAGCTGCAGTAAAAAGTGACAGGACAGGGGCACGCAGGGGCTCAGTCGGTTAAACGTCCGACTTCGGCTCAGGTCGTGATCTCACGGTTGGTGGGTTCGAGTCCAGCGTCGGGCTCTGTGCTGACAGCTCAGAGCCTGGAGCTGCTTTGGATCCTGTGTCTCCCTCTCTCTCTGCCCCTCCCCTGCTTGCACTCTGTCTCTCTCTGTCTCCCTCTCTCTCAAAAATAAAAAGTTTTTTTTAATTACAAAAGAAAACAGCACGGTCCAGCAGGTTATACAAAGCACGTGGGGGACGTGTCCCCTCCTTCTCTCTGCCCCTCCCCCACTCACCCTCTGTCTCTCTCAAAAATAAATAAACATTAAAAAAAGTGACAGGAGAAGTGAAGTTAACGTAATACTGTGACTTCACCCAATGCGGCCCAAACGTCACCCGCTCCACATGCAGCATTGCGAGGGTGTGCTGATGGGCCGCTCCTCACCCCTGCCCTGCCGGCCCCTGGAGCCCGCGTGCAGGCTCTCAAGTGCCTCTCAGTGCAGCCCCTCGCTACGAGGGCTCCGCAGCCACGTGTGAGCCGTGGCATCAGACATTGGACCGTCGCACTCTGCTGTTTGTTACTCCAGTGACATCTGTGGCAGATAAGAGCCTCCGGCCACCCCCACCAGGGAGACAGCACGGACTCAGAAATCCTCCTGCTACGTGGCCTGACCGATCCCAGCGTCGGGTCTCAGGCACTGGAGGGGACCGTACGACAGGTCACATCGGAACATCTGTCTGCCCTCCCCCTGCAGCTCAGGGTCAGCACGGATGAGCCTCAAGGACTTTGCACAGTCAGTTCTCCTGCAGGACGGGCCGAGGCGGGGGGCTCCTGGGGGAAGTAACCCTACCCCGCCCCTCGGGGAGCCCGCGGCGGGCGCAGACACGGAGATGGTGGGGTCTGAGGTGCAGCCCTGAACACCGCTCATCCCCAGCCCTAAACCCCGGCTCGTCCCCAGCCCTGAACACCTGCTTGTCCCCAGTCCTGAACGTCGGCTCGTCCCCAGCAGCCGAGAGCCGCCTCCTTCCAACCAGAGAGCAGGGCACCCTGCCCTTACCTGTCACCTGCGGGCCGCTGGCCGTGCAAGGGAGTCGCTGGAAAGCAGCCGGAGCGCACGGGAGCCAAGGGCTTTTATCCTGCCCGCAGCCCCTCCCCATCAGGAGCCTCTGGGAGGCGGGGTCTCCAGGGGTGATCTTTTCACCCATGACCTAAACTCTGTAACCAGGAAGGCAGCCAGCCAGCAGCGCGGCCCGGGGCAGCCGCCGCCCACGCCCAGCTGGACCCGCACCAGTGCGGAGCGGTGCTGCTCCCCCCGGGGCTGGCTCTTCCCCTTTATCCTGTTTCCACAGAGACTGAAAGCCGGAACCCGACCAGCCCCTCCCCCCCCCGCAAGGAGGGATCCTATCACTCAGGTCAAAGGTTCTGGAATACTGACCACGAGGCAACATGTGGGAAGGAGTGGGCTGCCCCACCCCCGATCCACCGTCCCTTGCTTCTGTACCAACAGGACGGCTCAGGCTGGCCACCACGGCCGAGGAGGGAAGGTCCCAGCCCCCTGTGACGAAGCAGCCCCGTCTGGCCAGGGAGACGGAGGCCACTAGGTGGAGACTGGGGAGAACTTTCCAAAGGACATAAGGGCCCAGGTGCGCCCTTCTCCTTCCTGCTGGGAATGCAGGCGAGAAAGGGCCAGGAGGAGGCCAGCGAGCCACCACCAGGGGGACCGAGGCTGCAGGCTGAGAGTGAGGTCAGAGGGAGCCTGCCCGGCCCCGGCTCGCTGTCAGCGAGAGAAAAACCCACCTGTGTGCATACGTGGCCTGAGTGTCTGGGGGTCCCCCGTTTCGTGAGCAAGTCCTGTCCAGAAGGGCGAGGACCACGTGGATCAGATCCTGGAACTGAATGCCTGTCCACAGAGAGCCAAGGAGCACCATGCCCGGGGACGGCGGACCCCATCCCCACCCCTCCCCCACTGCGCCTGCGCTCTCCTGCCCATTCTCCTCACACCCCGTGAGCCCACCGCTCCCGGCTGTCCCCAGCCAGGGCCCTGCTCAGAGCACCCTGGGTCCCGAGTCATGCTGACAAGGGACGGGTGACTCCACGCACAGTCCGCCAGCACTCGTCTGCGGGGCCTGCGGGAAGCCGCCTCGCCCAAGGTTTGCGGGCAGCAGGCTGTAGGCTGGCGTGGACACTAGACCCCGCAGCAGCCCCTTCTGTCCCCGGGAGCCCTTGGTGAAGCCTACAACTTCCCTCTAGTGGCACGCGTGTATGTTCCTAATTCCGGAAAGTCAGACACAGAAAAGCAACATCTCACACAGCCATGTAGCCACCACTGAGATGAAACATTTGCCAGATGGTTTCAGATCTGCGCTCGAGCTTTGTATGTAGTGTTGTGTCCATGCGTGTGCGTGTGGGCGTGCACATAACATCCAGGACACACAAGCAGTGGGCGTGGCAGCCCTGCTCCAGCTCCCCCTGGACCCTTCCCTGGAGCGTAGGACACTGTGCGGCCCTGCTGACAGCCCTGAAGCTGGGCCCCCCCACGCGTCCATCTGTGCAGGGGAAGGGGGCTCCGGCCCAGCCTCCTGCCTTTGGCCACAGATCACCCGGCCTCTGACTGGCCCCAGCTCGAGGGTCCACGTGCCTGTCGTCCGTGTCTATCACCAAGTGCCCAGCCCCGGAGTGAGGGAGAGGCTACGCCTAAGTGCCCCTTCGTCCCGACAGCGCCATGTGGCAGGCGAATCTGGGCACGCCAGCAGGGCCGCTCGCTGTCTTCCCTGGGGACCGCAGCCGTGTCTCCGCCAGACTCCCACACTCGGCCTCCCGCACCTGCTCCTCCCACCTTCTTCCTCTGCAACCCACAGCCCCACACCGGACGTGCACCTGGCCCGTTCTCCAGAACCTCTCTAGGGGCTGTGCTGGGCCGTGTGGCGGCGGCACACTCGCGGTGGCCAAAAGAGCTCCTGCCCCCGCAGACCCTCCCCTCTGCCTTCCTGCAGGCAGGGGTGCCGCCTGGAGCGCAGACAGGCCCCGTCCTGTTTCCTCTGGACACGCACATGTGCACCACGAGCACACACCTCCCACGGGCACTACACACAGTCACACCTGCGCGCGTGCACCTGCTCAAGTCATGGCAAGCCTGGCTGCACCCCCCCACCCAGCACGGCCTCGGAGCCGCCGCACCCTGTCCCGGCCTCCACACCTGCCCCCTGCAATCCACCACAAAGCCGGGGAAGATCACAGCAATTCTGTGTATCACCAGCCCCTCCCTCCCCGACCGCCCACTGGAACATGGCCCGCACAGTGTCTAGGTGACCACCCCCCCCAGGCATCGACTTCCATGGGCCGCTCCCCTCTGCCCGGAAGGCGCCTGGCTCGTGGCAGGCACCTCAGCTACAGTCGGTAGATCATTAAAGGACATCTGCGGTGCTGCCTCCCCCCAACCACCTGGGTGCCCAGCCTCCTGGGGACACATCCCAGGGGACCTTGGCAAGTTCACAGCCATGGTGATCCAGGCCTTCCCCTCGCCCACAAACCATGCTGGACACCGAGGCTCCGAACCCAGAGTCCCAAACAGAAACCCAAAATCTCAACGGAAACTTCCCAGCAGACTCTATCTTCACTTCAAAGCTCTTTGGGTTTTCAAAGCATTGGATAGCGCGGTTCTTTATAAGTGGTTTGACTTCGAAAGCAGACGACACGCGCCGGGAGCTGTGGCGTCTCCCTGGCACGTATGGCACTGAGTAACGCGGCAGAGAGAATGCACCCAACTCCACAAGCGAACACATCTCCCTGCGTGTCGTACTGGACCGACTGTCAGAGCCTCCCTCCTCACCCGAGGTGTCTTCTCCTTATGCTGAGATCATAAGGAGATTTTATGTAATTAAGTAGTTTAATTTACAAAAGGGGAATTTAGCCCAAATAAAGAAGCCTACATTCTCATAGCGATCTATCAAGTATTTGTAACTCTTTACAAAAACAGCATCAAGGTCCAGAGAAACCAGTAAGAAGGCAGCCTGGCACGCACATGTGCGCGGATCTGCCCCCCATCTCCCTGCACGCGGGGCGCACCCTACACCACACTCGTGCTGGGCCCTGCCCCAGACTCTTCTTAGAAAGTGACGAGAAAGCCTCTCCCTGGAAGACTTAGCTCGGAGAATCAGCGGCGCGGAGCTCATTCCTGACCAGCAAAAGGACAGCCAGCACCCCCAGCGTTTTGCCCTCACTGAAAACAACTTGTGAAAGGCACCAAATAACTGAAGTGTTCTAAATCTGTCCATTGCCTTGATAAAGCCTAATGCCTCGTCAAGTTCTCAGCATCCGTGCTCTGGGACCAGACCGGCAGCTCGGCCCGGAGTCCCACGCTTACATAGGATGACGCACACACGCGGTCGCCAAGGGCATCTCCGGCACATCTCCTGGCCCGAGGGAAGGGCCCCCACGTGCCCGGGGGTGCTGGTAGCGGTGGGGAGCTTGGTGAGAGGGTCTCAGCATGGACTTCGCACGCGTCCACCAGGCCTTCCGAGATCAGGGCTGTGGAACGTGTGCAATGCGTGTGTCAGGATAGGAACACGTGACCGAGCATTCTGGGAGAGGCAAACCCATCCTGCAATTTGCTCCAAGGCCACTCCAGGCTCCACATCCCGCATTCGCAGATGGCGCCCAGTGCCCATTTCCAGAGCCGCAGCGAGGACGCGGGGAGAGCGCAGAGGTGCAAACACCCAGCGCAGTGCTGCATGGGCCCCACCACCAGGTCAACGCCACCAAAACTGAAACGGAAACCAAACAAAAACCCCAGAAGGGCTAAAAAGCAGGGATCACGCACAAAAAGATGTGTGTCTCATGCACACGCACACACTTTATCTGTAACTCCCCAAACACGACCAAAATTACAACAGCACTAATCCAACACATGGGCATGCCGAGCCGCGCAAACAGGCAGAGATCACCTACTAAAAGGGAGATCTTTTTACGCTGTTGTGCAAAATAACATCCAAGTCTGCTGAATATAAGAGAAATACCGCAACCAAAGTATTTTAGCAGGGATGAAAATAATAAATGTGTACTAGAAAAATGCAAAATATTAAAATAGGATTCAAAATCTTCGTGTCAGATGATCAGAGCAAGTGAAATAAAATGAAACAAGGCAGGAGTACTTTGGACGACAAGAACTGAAGAAGAGATAACAGTCTCCTATCTGCACCAAAGAAGCCACAGCCCCTGTCATAAAGGAGTAACAGGGAAGCTGAAGGACAAATCAAAGCGTGCTAAAAACAGGAGACGTTGACACGTCTCTTTCCTTCCGACAGAGAACAAGCGGTCAGGAGCTGAGTGAGGTAGCGGGAGGTGTGAACAGCAAGATTAGTGAGGTGGGTGTCACGCTCTGCAGCTGATCCTGTCCCCAGCGATGCAGACATGAAGAAGATACCTTCTTTCCACTGCTTGTGGGGACATTCGTGTATTAAGCAACAAAGAAACAATTCACAAGTTCCAAAGGTGGAGACAATACTTGCTAGAAATTAATAACAAGTCAGAAAGAAAGGCCTTTCCCCTGAAATGTGACCTTTCCCCTCTCCGATGATTGCTCCAGGGCAGTAGATACCAAACTGCACAATTTCTAAAAGACACAATGAAACCGAAGCCATACTTAGAAGAAAATGTATCGCATTAGGTAGCTAAGTCTTTAGAAATGAAAGCAGCAAATAGGGAAATCAAGCTTCCAACTCAAAAAGCTAAAAGAAAGTTACAAAGTGATGGAAGGAATTGATAAACGTAAAAGCAAACAGTGAGTTTAAAAAATTCTAATTAACAGCTAAATTTGAAACAAATCAATAAGACAGTTAAGACAGACACATAGCAATAAAAAACTAATCAAGAAAAAGTCGAAAAATACACAAAATAAGAAAACAGGGAATAGCCATCAAAAGAAAATAATTTTTTTAAATCATGGAAATAATCACATGTGCTTGTGCAAATAAATTTGAAAGCCTAGATGAAATGGGTATTTTCTAGAAGGGAAATCTTACAAAGAAAGTGACCACAAAAAAGACAGAAACTTTAAGCAGACCTATTTTTATAGAATTAAAAGATATCTGTCGGTTACCTCTAATGAAAGATGCCAAACTCAGATGATTTGGCAAGTGAACTCTCCCAACCCTACAAGAACATATTATGCTAATACTATTCAACTTTTTCCAGAACATGGAGAAAGAAGGAAAAATGTTCCAATGCCCTTTATGAAGAAGGTAGGGTATTAAACGCACAGTGTGAGGAAAAGTGCAGCAGGGAGGGACCTGTCCACATCACCGGTCCCCATGCGTGTTGGGAGGACGCCGGGGCCCCAGGACCCCCGCGCAGGCACGAAGAGTCCCCTGCTTTCCCAGTAGGTCGAAGAGGCAGACTGGATTCAGAAACAGGTGGCTCCAGCCACCTTCTCTGTCACCAGACGTTACAGAGACTCGTAAAAATATAAAACCACACCTTCTCCTGACTGTAGGCTTTCGGTTTGGGAAAACGTAGGGTTTTTTTCTTTGTAAAAGAGGTTATTTATGTTGACATGTAATCAGTTTATTGCTTCTATTTTAAATGGATTGTTAAGTATTTTTAAATATTCTCAGTTTTAATTTCTAAAATAGTACATATGGACAGTGGTATTTCTTGACCATGACCCTGCTGAGATTTGGGGCCAGAAAACTCTGTTAGGGGAGCAACATGTCCTGTGCCTGCTGGCTGCCAGGAGGGACACCCACCTGTGCCTGCTGGCTGCCAGGAGGGACACCCATTAACCAAAAACACCTCCCGATGTTGCCAAATGTCCCACTGGTGGTGACGGGGCAATCCCCCCCAGGTGAGACCCACAACAGATACAGCACGCACACATGTGCACGGTCACACACACACACACACACACACACACAAACTCTCTGGGGTCCCTGGGGTCCTCAGTAATTTTAAGAGTGTAAAGAGAACAAAAGTTTGAGAACCACTGCTCTTTGCTTATGAATATGAATACAAAATTTGGAGAAAAATATTAGCAAACCAAATCTAGTAGCACATTATTCCATGAATGCCAGGGTAGTTTGATATTACGAAATCTATTAATAAAATTCTTTATAGCTCTTTAACAAGAATGCTAGGGAGGTAATTTAACAAAATTCAACCTCACTGCCTGACGAAAACACCCAATAAAGTAAGATCAATTTAAAATAATATCCCACATACTGGGGCACTGGGGGGCTCAGTTGGTTGAGTGTCCAACTTTGGCTCAGGTCATGATCTCTCACGGTCCGTGAGTTCGAGTCCCGTGTCGCGCTCCCTTCCTCTCTGCCGACTCACACAGCACCAGCCACAGACAGAAGGGGAGCCGGTTCACAGCGGCAGGAGCCAAAGTCCACCCTCCGGGGAGCCAGGCAAGGGGCCAGGCAGGGCTCAGACGCTGCGGAGCCCTGAGGCCCATCGTCACCCTTCAGGGACTGTCTCCACTGCGATCACCTGACCCCCGGCCAGCTCCTCGGGATGAGAGCAAGTACACCAGGTCAGCCCCTCCTTCTGAGCCACAAAGCACCTCTGGTTCTAATAAGCTGAAAACAGGGTCGCCAGGCTCTGAAACCCTCACGCAGAGCCTCTACAATGCGCGGGTGCAGTGCACGCACGTACATGCACGCGTGCTCCAGAACACGCATCAGAAGGAAGTTTTCCAAGTGAAGTGGAGCCGTGTGCAGGAGGGACTTCCAGCCAGGTTATGTCATCGGCACACGTGTGTATTGTGATGTATCAACACGTCTGTGGAAACTCTGTGTATGTGCGTTTTTACGAGTATTGTCACGAGTTCTGGAAGGGTCAACCACGAGCCAGGAAAGAGTGGGCCCTGGGGTGGAGTGAGAGTGAAATTTTGATTACTCGTTGGATTTGGTTCTGTGTTCAACTTTCATAAGCATGTATTACTTTCATAATTAAAATTTAAATGTTAAGGAAAAAATTACCTTGCTTGCTTAGTTCCTACCTTCAGTGTCTGCAGCGGGAACAACAGGCTAACTCCTTACCTTGAATGCTGATAAGATTTATTTTTTCAGGAAATGAACATACCTTGCCCACTATCTGCCTCCTCGAGACACGACGTGGCCAAAGTCTGAGCCCTTTGCTTGGCCCCTCACACCACCTTCAGGGTAGAGAGAATCCCTCCTCACACAGCAGCGGGAACGGCAGCTGGAGCCGCGCACCGGGAGCCTGTGCACCTGGAGCCCTGCACACCTGGAGCCCATGCACCTGGAGCCCCGTGCACCTGGAGGCCCGTGCACCTGGAGTCCGTGCACCTGGAGCTGCAGGCACCATGGTCTTCCACCTCCCCTGCCATCTTAGCTAGGAAGGCGCCTCCCCACGTTAGGGCCTTGGATGAGGTTCACGGTACATCTTCAAAATTACTGCAGCTCGGGGCACCTGGGGGGCTCCATCGGTTAAGTGTCCAACTCTTGGTTTTGGCTCAGATCATGATCCCAGGGTTGTGGGATCGAGTCCTGTGTTGGGCTCCACACTGAGGAGGGAGACTGCTTGAGACTCTCTCTCTCCCTCTGCCCCTCCCTGGCTCCCACATGGTCTCTCTAAAAAATAATAAGTAATAAATAAATAAGTAAGTTCAATTTCTCAATAGGTACAGGATTATTTGGGCTATTTTGCCTTGAGTAAGTTTTAGTGATTTGCATCTTTCCAGGAATTTGTCCATTTCATCCATGTTCTAGACTTTCCAGCATAAAGCTTTTCATAATATTTTCTTGTCATCACTTTAACACCTCTAGGACATGTAGTGCTTTCTCATCTCTCATTTCTGATTTTGTTCATTTTTCTTCTCTCTCTCTTTTCTGATGGGTCTAACTAGGGGTTTATCAATTATAATGATCCTTTCAAAGGACCAACTTTTAGGTTTTTTTTTTTTCCTATTGTTTTCTATTTCACTGATTTCTGCTCTGTTATTTCTTTCCTTTGCTTGCTTTTTCCTAAGGTTGAGGCTTAAATCATGGTTTGAGAACTGTTTTATGTTCTCACTTAATGCTTACAAATCTCTCCCCAAGCATCATTGTCCCTGCATCCCACAGACTGTGACACATTATGTGTCCGCTTTCCTCTTTGAACCAAGGGCTACTGAGAAGAGTTCTTTAGTTCCCAAATATTTGGGGATTTTCCAGATAGCTTTCAATTACTGGTTCCTACTGAAGTCTCTGCTCAGAGAAAATACTTTGTATGGCTGACTTCTTCTCCCCTTCCAGAGACTGCTTTTATTGTCCAGAATGCGGTCTCGGTGAGTGTCCCACATGCACCTGAGAACGGCATGTCCTGCGGCTGGGCGGGGCACTCGCCCATCAACGCCCGGCGCCTTCTACATCTGTACTGGTTTTCTGTCTACTGGCTCCGTCGGTGGCTGGCACAGGACTGTCTCCCACTGTCCTTTCAAGTATGTCATGTTTGGCTACTTGTACGTGAAGGCTGCTATCGAGTGCACACGTATTCAGTCAGGCATCTTGGATTCACATTTGCACGGTACGTCTTTTTCCGACCTTTAACCTGTCTAGGTCTTTATATTTAATGCGAATGGTACTTTAATCCAATCGCTTTTATCTGGTCTGACAACCTCCGACAAAATGTCTCTTATTTAGAGTCTTCAGGCCATCCACGTTCGATGGCATCGTCGCTATGGTTGGGTTTAAATCCATCCTCTATTTGTCCTGAGCTTCTTTGCTTCATTTTCCCCCTTTCTTGTGTCTTCTTCTGGACTCATGATTTTTCAAATGATTCCACTTTCTTCTTCCTACGGCTTGTCACCTGTACCCCGTCGTCGTTTTTAGTGGCGGCCCCGTAGGGTTTACAACACATCCTTACTACCTCACTGCCTACCTTCCAGTATTTTAACACTTGGTGTGTATTTTCACAGCTTTACAACAGTTTCCATTTGCTCCTAGACCTTGTGCTACATTGTTGCAGACCTTTGACATCTAATTACATTGTCAACTCTACAAAACATTGTTATTTTTACTTTAAACAGTAAATCATCAAAGGTCTTTTTTAACAGGAAGGGACAGTCTTTTTTTACATTTACCTGCATTTCCACTGCTTTTCATTCTTTCAGATCCAAATCCCGACCCGGTGCCATCTTCCTCCTCCCTGAAAGAGCTCCTCCGTGGCTCCTAGGGGGAGAAAGTCTACCGAGGTATGTACTCTCGGCTCTTGATTTCCCCCAAAGTCTTTTTTTTTTTTTTTTTTTGAGAGAGAAAGACAGAATGTGAGCAGGGGAGTGGCAGATCCAAAGCAGGCTCCAGGCTCCGAGCTGTCTGCACAGAGCCTGATGCCCGGCTCGGACCCACCAACTGTGAGATCATGACCTGAGCCGAAGTCGGAAGCTTAACCAATTGAGCCACCCAGGTGCCCCAAATTCCACAAAGTCTCTATTCGGCCTTCGCTCTGGATAGATGATTTGCCGTCTATGGAACTGCAGCTTGAAGGTTTTCTTCCTTCGGTTTTGGAGATGTTCCTCCACCACCGGGATGCACGGCTTCTCAAGATGTGAGCTCTAACGTCATCATCATTCCTCTGTACAGAGTAGGTTTTTGCCTCCGGCTGCTTTTAAGATTTTCTGCTTCTAAAATTTCCAGAAATTTGATTACGATGTGTGCTGGGGTGGTTTTCTTCATGTTTTCTTTGCTTGCGGTTTGTGGAGCCGGGAGTGCGTTTTCATCAGCCTTGGAAAAATTCTAGCCATTATCTTCTTCGAGTGTCGCCCACCATGCACACCTCCTCTCGGGATTCAATTCCATACGGGATTCCACTCGACACGGTCCCGCCGATGCTCTGTTCCTCTTTCCCCAGCTGCTCTCTGTGCTTCTCGGGCTGTGTCTTCACACATGCCAACCTGGTCTCTGTGAAGTCTGACCTGCTCCGAACCCCGTCCAGCATGTTTTCTTCTCTAGAAGACTTTCCACATCTTCCATCTTCCCCTTGCTCACGTTTTCTCTGAGTCATTGAGCACATGGAGCATGTGTATAACACACTGTGACCCCCTTGTCTGCTAATTCTACTGTCGGGACCGATGTGGTCCCCGCCGGATCTGTTTCTAGCTGCCGATTTCTCTCCTCTCCTGGGTTATATTTTCCCACGTATTCGGAGGCTGGCGCCAGACCCTGAGCTCGATGCCGTTGAGGCTGCGTTTGCTGCAGTCCCTTCAGGACCGTGATCTCTACTTGGGGATGGGGTTAACTGACTAATATCAGTCTGATGCCTTCAAGGCTTGCTGAAAGCCCTGCTGGGGAAGTCCTGACCAGGCTATGTTCAGGTCTGAGGCAGTGACCTTCTGCGGACTCTACCCCAGGCCCTTTGAACTGTGAGGTCTTCCCACCTGTCTGGTGAGAACACAAACTTCATTCCCTGCCATGTGTGGCCCACAGGGACGGTCCTGCCCACTCCTCTCCAGCACCTTCTCCCGTTGCCTCAATGGTCTGCACATGTGCACGGACCAGTGCTCAACCAACGACCACGAGGACCCCTCCTGAGCTCTCTAGGGCCCTTTCTCATCTCTGGTGTTTTCCCCCAACAAATTCTAGCCATGGTGGACCCCCTTGATGCCACACTGTCTCCACTTGGCCTCGGGCTCCCTCTCCCTGTGCTCGGCTGACACTGTGGGCAGCGGGCTGGGGGCCCAGGGGCTCCCTTCACAGGGACAACGAGTGTCCTGTGCCCCGGCACGCAGCGTCGGAACCCGTAGCCTCGCACGCTTTCGTGTGCTTTCAGCTGCTTCAGGTGGGATGTGAAATCTAGTCCCTGTCACCCTTCACGTGGCTACAAGCATGGGTTAGAACCTTGTATTTCTTTTAAGTTTATTTTGAAAGAGGGAGAGTGTGCATGTACACGAGCAGGAGAGAGAGAGAGAGAGAGAGACAGAGAGAGGGAGAGAGAGAATCCCAAGCAGGCTCCACGTTGTCCGCGCACAGCCCGACGTGGGGCTCGATCTCAGGAACCATGAGATCATGACCTGAGCCAAAATCAAGAGTTGGATGCTTAACCCACTGAGCTGCCCAGCCGCCTGGCCTTGTATTTTAATTCAGTTTTTCTCTAATCCAAAGTGCACGTGTCTAACGCGTTTGAACGACGTATCTCACGTGAGGAGCACTGGGCTCTGAGCGGAGGCAGAGACCCCGTCGCAGGGAGAGGCCTGGCTGCCACGCAGCTGGCATAAACCCGCCTCTTGAAAAGAAAAAAGTGTTTACCTTTTCTTTCTGCTGTCGGATCCCTCACTCTCGATGCAAGCTTCCCATCAAAAGCACGGTCGCTGTTGTGGAAGGGGCGCTGGGGCAGCTTGGCCGCCCGCGTTCACCCTGAGCGGCGAGCCAGAAGCTAATTAGCAAACAGACAAGCCAGTGCCCAAGTGTAACCGCGTGCCCAAGGCACTCTGAGACGCTCGAGGCCCTTCTCCGCCAGCGACCGCTTCCCAATTTAGCCAGTGAGGTCACCCATCACCGACATGTGTCACGAGTAGCTCACCGCCTGAGGTCACCCTTTCTCCAGAACCTGAGCCGGGGCTGAGGCAGGAGAAGCTACACGAGGTGGTGCCTGAGAAGGTTCTGGAACAGCGGCTGATTCTCCGCCACACGGAGCAGATGGGGCACTGCTCCCCGTCGGGGTGGGGGCCGGGGGCCCACAGGCACAGGAAGGCGTGTCCGGGGGCTCAGGGCGCTGCCGGGTTTCGCGCCCACAGCTGGAGCCCACGCTGCAGGCGGCAAGGCCTTCCTCTTCCTCGTCGCTTGCGGCCTCAGTAAGGCCGAGAGCCCGGCCCCACGCTCATGAGAGCCCTTCCTCTACTCTGACTGCGAGATGCCAGTCAAATATGTGATTCGAAAATATTTTCTCCCATTCTGTGGGTCATCTTTTTTACCCACCACCTCTTGATGGTGTCCTTTGAGGCACAAAGGTTTTTAATTTTGACCTAAAAAGCAGCTTCAGAGGACGGACCCCCTGTCCAGAAGAGATGGCCTGGAGTACACGGAGGACGGTCTCAGCACACAGAGGACGTCCAAGGCCCGTCTCCTCGACGTGCTGGAAGGGCCCACCCGCTGACCGACCCCCCACACCTGCAGCACATCCCTGAGGGGGCAAGGAAAGCTGAGCACTCTGTCAGACAGACAGACAGACAGACATGGACAGGGCTCGCGGCCCGCAGAATGACCTAAAGCAACCTCGAACGCATGTACCCTTCAAGCAGGAAGTGTTCTCACCTGGAAAATCCGAGATGCAAAACAGAATAAAAAGCAAAGACAGTGGCAAATGTGTCTAAATTTGAAACGAAAGAGGTAACACTGACAACACAGCAACAAAGTCTGGTGAGGTTCACAAAATTTAAACACGCAGCAGCGTATGCATTGGGAAGGGACTCTGGGGCGCACCCAGGACGCCGGCATCGTCCCCAAGAGTAAAGCACTGGTTAACTTTAGATGATTGACACGTAAGAATGGTGTAATTTCCAGGAAAACTGTAAGAAGAATCTATAACTTCCAAGCCGGTAGAAGAGGAGGGAAAAAAAAAAAAAAGAAAAGAAAGGAAAAGAAAGGATCAGTAATCGCCTTTAAAAAAGCAAGGCAGGACCAGGAGGGAAGACAGATAAAGCAGTCAGCAAAATACAAGCGGGCAGGTTTAAACTCAAATCTATCAACAATTATATTAAAGGAAATCGGATAAAGGCTCCTATTAAAAACATTTTAATTGTCAGACTTTTAAACAAAGATTGTCAATTAAAAAAACAACAACAAACTTTAATCCGACACTACTTCTGAGGCGCCTCTAAGATACAAAGAAACAGAAAGGTTAAGAGCAAGAGAGCCCAGAACAGCGGGTTCTGTGAGGTGGAGCCCAGGGCACCGTAGAAGGTGAGATCACATGACGGCGGCGGTCGCTCCGCCCACAAGGACTCAGAAACAGTATCACCAATAACACATCCCCCAAATACATAAAGCAAAAGAGGATGTTGGCGCAAGAGTAGACAGGTCAGCAGTGGTAGCTGGAGGTTCTAACAGACCCCCCGGTGGTGACTGACAGAACGAGAGATCTAAGAATTCAGAGAGGATGTGGCAGTTGGCACTCGTTTCCGGAAAAGGCCAGAGAGTCAGTACTGTAGGTTTTGAGGCCGAATGGTCTCTACCACAACTACTCAACCCTGTCCTGGTGCAAACCAGCCACAGACGACACAGACCCGAATGGCACGGGCTGGCATCCCGCGGCGTTTTATTTATAAAAACAGGTGCCAAGCCAGAGTTGCCCCACAGAGGCACCTGCACAGAACACCGTTCCCTCCAACCGCAGGACGCAATCTTTCCAACGACTCACAGAGCGGTTCTGAAATCTGACCGTATGCTGGGCCATAAAGCAAGGCTCAAAATGTTTCCAGAACCGAGCACGGGTCAGGGCACAGTCTCTGAGCCCAATCCGCTGAAGCTAAAAAATAACAATGATTTAAAAAGGCAACAAAAAGATATTTGGTAAGGTCACCATATGTTTAGAAAAACAACAACAAAACAGTTACATATTTAAAAATCCACTGGATGGAAGAGTAACAAAAATATTTCCTATCACAACCTACAAAGGCTGTGGCCAAAACAGTCCAGGGATCGAAGGTCACACCCCAGGATGCAGGGGAAAAATGTTAAAGGCCGAAAACGAATGACGTTAAACATAACGCAAGAAGTTAGAAAAACAAAAAGTTAAAAAGGAAGGAAGGAAATAATTTAAAAAGCAGAAATCAGGGAAGTAAAAAGCGTACAGAAAGCCAGAAAGTTGGTTCTTTGAAAGGGCGAATAAAATTGACAGTTTGCACAAGAGAGTCAAGGGAGGAAGAGAGCCTGCGTGGACGACGGAGAAGAACCAGAGGCTGCAGAAGGTTTAAGCTAAGACGGATTTCTGACAGTTTTACAGCGAGAAACTTCAAGTGCAGCTCAAAGGACAAAAATAAGCTGAAGAAGAAGCGGAAAACCCGGAGAACTGAGGCAGGAGTGAGGCAGGCGCGCCCTGACCCCGCGCCCGGGGACGCGGCCAGGCCACCGACCAGGACGACGCCGTCAGCCTCGGAATCGGGACGCGGGTGGCGGCAAGCGCGAGGGGAGAGAATCGCGGACCCTCTGTTCCGGGGGCGCCACCGCCGCCCTGGTCACGGGGCCCACGCTGCCGTGGCACCAAACTTGTGGCGGGGCCCCTGCCACACGGCGGGAGGGCAGAGCGGGGTGTGAACTGCATGTTGAAGGTCACAGGGGAGACAGCACACGCGCCGTCCACACCGCCCGGCGCCAGCACTCGCGGCCGGACCCTGGGACCCGCAGCACCCGGCCCACCGTCCCTGGCCAGCGGTGACAGAGGAGCAGGCGGCGGCCACACTCGCTGCCACGGGGAAGCGCGTGCGCTCCGGAGGGACTGCGGAAGGTGCAGCGAGAATGAATGGGGGCCGCGGAGGGGCCACGGTCACTCATTACTGCACGCGTTCTGTCTGAAAGCAGCGAGGCGGCCGTGAAAGGCACACTTATCGAGAAAGGCAGCACCTGTGCTCAGGTGTCCCCGTGACACAGAAGAGGGGGAAGGACAGAGTGGGGGGAGGAGGGAGGGGGGAAGCCACCAGCTGTACGTGGGACCCAGCCCCCAGCCCTGGAGACTATTCTGAGATGTTCGGGCCTGGTGACAGTGGTGGCCAAGCGGTCAGCGGCATGCACCTGCATCCGCCGCACACAGATCTAAAGGCTGATGGGAAGAAAGTCCCTGAGGACTCAGTCGTCCCCGCCGGAGGCTGCTTAGCAGAGGACGTAGTAGGCGGACTCAAGAACCCGGCCAGGGGAGTGACAGACACCAACTGGCCACCAGGGCCCTCAGGCCACAAGCTCGTGCTCCCGTGGCCTGGGGACACCCATGCCTGCAGGGTCCCAGCATGGGCGGGAACCTGGAGCCGCCTGTTCTGGGCCTCGCCCTCCAGATGCCTGGGAGGTGAGTCCAACAGTGCCGCCCTGAGTGCCACCGGAGTCACCAGCCAGGACGGAACAAGGTACGACCTCCTCTCAGCCCCTGCTTCCTGATGCAGAGCAGCTCAGCGCTTCCCCCTGAAATGCCCACATGCAGAACGTCACGATAAGGGAAGGCAAGCCTGCTCTCTCGCTTCGAGCGCCGCCGTGGGGGCGCGGCCCGTGGCCATCAGGGGTTTGCTCCTGAGCCACATGCACCCACCGGAGAGCCTGCATCCAGGTCTGGGCCGGCCTGCTGTCCCTAGGGCCCCAAGGACTGGGGACAGGATGGGCCGGGTGGCCGCTTCCCATAGCCCAGCCAGGGCACGGCACAGAGGCGGCCCACGCCACCGCAGACCTGTGGCCTCCTGGCCCGGTGGACCTCCGGGTCATCACCGCTCGCTCCCCAGGGACCCCTGCAGACACGGGGGTATCTGTCGTCACAGCAACAGGAAGCAGGGCAGGTGTTTAGAATGCTGGTCCCACAATGCACCTTTCACCAAACACCTGTTCTCGGAGCTCTGAACCCGACTCCGCTGGTTGCCACACACACAGAATGTTCCAGAAATGCAGCCACCCACGAGATATGCCCCAGAAGGTGTACTCTGCCTTGTGAGCCCAACACGGCACCTGGGAGGGGTGGGGCTCCCGCCCGCCTGCCGCTCAGCTACACCTGACACAGGAAGGGCAGCGTTTGTGGGCCGGCCCGCTCTGTCTTGCAGTGTAGACATGCCCCTGCATTGGAGTACAAGTCTTTTTAAAACTCTGGGTGTGGACAGCCTACGAAATCCATTTCTACACCGGGAAAGAACGATTACAGAATATTTTATTAACGATAATATCAACCACGCTTGGTGGCTGGTACTTCCCAGACCCCATCCTAAGCATTTCATGCGTACCAACCACACTCTGCAAGGCCGGCACTGGGTCCAACAGGCAGAGACTTACAACACGACACCCCCCCCCCCTTACTCACTCTCGGGGCTGCAGGGTCCAGAGATCAGGCGTTTGCCCAGGGCCACACGCCGCCCCCACCCCATCCCGTGGAAACATGACGTGGGTCACAGATGCAAGCCACATTTTCAATTTTATATTTTCTAGCCGCTGCATTAAATAGCAACAAAAAACAGGCAAAAATAAATGTGGTAATATTTTATTTAAATAAAAATCCAAAACATTATCGTTTCGACTCCTAATCCATATAAAAGAACATTAATGAGAGATTTTACATTCCTTTTTTTCATACTAAGTCTTTAAATAGATGCACCTTTCACAGTGAATTCAGAGCGGGCACACCTTAAGCGTGGCCCCCCCCGCGAGCCGTGGCCCCGTGAGCCGTGGCCTCGTGAGCCGTGGCCCTGTGATGTGTGGCCTTAGGCACTGCATCAGGCAGCACAAGCTCAGATATGACACACTTTCAGGATTGTTTTCTTCCCATTTTCCTTTTCCATTTACACGGTTTTTAGAAGCTTTTTAGTTTCACTGATTCTCTTGCTTCCAAAGTGTCTATAATGATTGATTCCTCCAGTCAATGGTAGGTTCCGGGGGGCTAATATTTTACGTGTGTTCACTTACTAATGTATTTCCTAATCTAAAAAAAAAAAAGCCAACTCATTCTTGGAAATACAATATAATCACAAATTACAAAATAAAAAGTGTGATAAAATTATTACATACTCCCAGTTTTCTTTTTCTTCTATAAAATTTGGAAGAAGAAACCAATCTCTTTCTAGAAATAAATACACAGTAAATGACAAAGAATAAATAATGAGTAATTTCATCACTTCCTTCTTAATTTTCCTCTTTTCCTAAAAATGTTACTTATTAAGGCCCGGCTGGCCGCCGCTGGACACGGCCCGTCCCCTGCCGGGCAGGTGCCTGCCGGGCCACCATCCCAATGCTGCCCAGGGAACGAATCCCAGTGACGCCAGGATCATTGTCCCACACGGACACTGGGTGCAGGTGTAGCCCATGTGACCCGGCAGGGGCCGCTGCCGCCGCCACCTGCACGGACGCCGCGGCGCAGGGAGAGAGGAACCCAGACACTGGCCCGGATCGGCGCTCACACGAGCCGGGAGGCTGCGGGGCCGCCCACAAGCCTGTCACCACGGCATGCGCCTGGCACGGCACGCCTCAGCTGGAAGGCACGCGGCGGCACGGAGCTGAGCAGTTAGTTACCTTCGAATCCACCGCAATCCCGCCAACCAGCAGGGCTCTGCGAGAGCTCCCGACACGCGGGCAGCCCGCTCCTAGTGGGTGAGGGGTCTTCCCCCCAACTTCACACACTGAAGTCCTAGCCCCCCGGGGCCTGAGAGTGGGACCGCCTCTGAGAGCAGGAGCCCAGCAGACGTAACCGTGAGGATGAGGTCACCAGGGGGGCCCTGCTCGGAGGACACGGAAACAACACGAAGGAAGACGTGGGGAGACAGGGAGAAGACAGTCTGGCTGGACGCGTTTCCCCCCCACAGAGGAAATCCACCCCACAGACGTCTTGACCTTGGACGTCCAGCCCCCAGAACTGTGACAAAGTAAGTCTGTTACTTAAGCCACTCAGTCCGTGGTGCTTTGTGATGGCTGCTCTTAACACACTAATGCTCTCACCGGTAAAAAAGTCCTATGTAGGGGCGCCTGGGGGGCTCAGTCGGTTGAGCGTTCGACTTTGGCTCAGATCAGGACCTTATGGTTCCTGAGTTCGAGCCCCGCGTCGGGCTCTGTGCTGACAGCTCGGAGCCTGGAACCTGCTTCGGATTCTGTGTCTCCCTCTCTCTGCCCCTCCCCTGCTCACACTCTCTCTCTCTGTCTCACTCTCAAAAATAAAGATTTAAACATTTTTTTTAAATTTTTTTAATGTTTTTTATTTATTTTTGAGAGACAGAGAGAGACAGTGAGCAGGGGAGGGGCAGAGGGAGAGGGAGACACAGAATCCGAAGCAGCTCCAGGCTCCGAGCTGTCAGCACCGAGCCCGACGCGGGGCTCGAACCCACGAACCATGAGATCATGACCTGAGGCGAAGTCGGCCGCTCAACCGACTGAGCCCCCAGGCGCCCCTAAAAAGAACAAACATTTTTGTTTAAAAAGTCCTATTGATAAGAAGCCTCTCTCATAGCTATCATCTCCCTGTCTCTCTCCCTGTGTCCACCCCCCCACGTCGGGAGAGCGAACTCTGCAGTCACCAGCTTCCCAGCTACACGCGGGCTACACGCCCTGTCACCGGCATCACAGTCCCACCCGAAGCGTGCAAGTGCCCGCCGTCTGCGCACGGGGATGCCCGGACGCCTCTCCCTACCGTGTGCTGCTTCCGTTCCCCGGTGGGAGAGGCATAAAAGGAATAACTGGAAAAATTCACTGCTGTTAGTGCAGCCGTCCCTCAGTCATGTGTCTGCAAACGTGGAGGATTAGTGTCAGAAGATCACAGGCACACAGTGACCCACGCACACCCACAAACAAAATTGCTGACAGAAGGAAGAGCCCAGGAGAAGCTGTCCACCGGCAGGCCGGCCGCCCCAGGAGCCTGAGGCCACGCACAGCACCAGGTGTTCAGGCCCCTGGGGCCCTCGGCTCACACACGCGGCGCTCACGCACCGGGGAGGCAGGCGGCATCACGGCCACACGAGAGCAGGTGGCGGGGGGCCCCACCCGCCCCCTCCAGACAGCCACGCGACTGCCACCCGGGGAACCCAGCGGCGAGCAGTGCCCGGTGGCGTTAAGGAGAAGGAGACGCTCCTCTCGGATGTGCTGAGCCATGAAATGATTCAGCAACAAGACAACCCGAATTTGGCGCCGACGCGGAGCCAGGGCCGGTGCGGCTGGCGGAGTGGCCAGTGTCAGCACGCAGAAAGGCGGCAGGACACAGCGCCCCGCCGGTGCCACCGCGCTCCCTTGGCCACAGACGGCAACAGACGTGCACGACGGCCACCCTGTTCTTCGACTCCGCTCCAAGGGGAAAGGCAGGGAGAGGCCAGCGTCAGAGAACACACGCACGGGGACCCTCGTCACACGGCCGTTTGGGACAAGCCCGTGCAGAGCTCCACCCTCGCTTCTGTCCTCGCTCTCCTTCTCGGTGGGGCGCCCGCCAATCTGCGTCACCTTTCTCGGGGTGCTCTGGCCGGGCCACGACCCGCTGCGCGCCGCCACGTGGGACACTGCCTCACATACGCTCACCTCTGTGCCAAGTGCTTTCACGGGTGCCCCGGCTGCACACTCGTGGAGTTGAGACCAGCCTTCGTGGTCTTTACCCAACATCAAGGGCAGACGTGCAACGTGAGTGGAGAAACCAGGTTACAGACACAGTGACGAGGTCTCCGGGGCGCTAAAAGCATGTGTGCGTGTGCGTGTATCTTCACTCAGACACGCCACGGGGAAGGCCTCCCTAGCAAAGTGACAGCCAAGTTGATTTGTGTAAGAATTCACCAGGAAGGCAGAGCCTGGCGGCTCGGGCGGTTGCGCGTCCGACTCTTGACTTCCGCTCAGGTCATGATCCCAGGGTCGTGGGATTGAGCCCCGTGTCCGGCTCTGACTGAGTGTGGAGCCTGCCTGAGATTCTGTCTCTCCTCTGCCCCACCCCCACGCATGCACTCCCGCTCTAAAATTAAAGAGAAAAAATTAAAAAGAGAAAGAACCCACCAGGCAAAGAGGGAAAGACTACTGTAGGGGAAGGCATGTGAAGTTGAGGTAGAGCCCGGCTCAGGGGGCCAAAGAGCAGGGGTGGTGGGAGCAGAGGCTGAGGAAGAGGAGGTGGGGCGTCTCGGCAAGCAGAGGGAAGTCACTGGAGGAGAGGCTGGTGGGGGGTCCACAAGGGAGTGGCTGGGGAGGGGAAGGGACAGGGAGGCAGGCCCCAGGCAGGACCCAGGGAGATGGGGGAAGGGTGGTGGGTGCTGGCAGAATGGACGGAAAAGCACCTGCTGAGATGCGGAGGCCCCCCCCCGAGAGGTGAGGCGACGTGGGACATGGGACGTGGGGGCCTGGGGACCCGCGCTGGGGGGGTGTCATGGCACAGCGTGAGGACAGCCTCAGACGAGCCCCGAGAATAACCTCATTCCAGACGCCGAACAGTCTTTCCACTTATTCTCTGGTTCTGAAACCTGTGTCCGTCACCTGTCACATACTCAGACAGAGGGGACCCTGCTCCTGAGCCAGGCCTAGCAAGCACCCCGTGTGGCTCTTCTGCAGCCGGGCAGGCGTCACTCGAGGAGTAACAACTGTCCGCACGTGACCCCGCTTTCTCTGACACAGGAGTCACCTCGCCTGGGTGGCAGAGAAGTTGACGGGAAGCGGAGGTCACTGAGGACAAAGCCCGGAGACCCAAACTCGCTGAGGCACTTGACCAGGATGTCATCTCAGCTTCCGACTCCCGGATGGCACACCAGGCTCCCCCGGAGTGACCTGTGTCCACGCAGTTCCAGCCCCTTCCCCTGCGGTCAAAATCCTGTGCTGGCATCACTGTCCTTCTGATTGGTCAGTGACATCGTTAGAAGTCCCTTTGTGGGTCCAGAATATTAACCTAAACCAATCCCAGGTCAGCGCCACTCTGGGGCACCTGGCGGGAGCAGACCCTCCCCAGGGAGCTCACGGGCACGGAGGCCGAAGGCCCAGAATTGCCAAGCACGGCAGAACCTGGCTTCCGGGAGCAAGAGGCAGCGGGGCAGGTGGTGGAACTGAACCCCGAGACGTGTCGAGTCAGGTGTTAATACAACTGTCGTGATGGTCAGTGTCCTGCTACTCGCTGCCTCACACAGTGTTTGGACATTGCAGCAGAGGTCGAAATATGCAAGGAAAGGAATACGAGGCCAGAAAAGGGGAAGGCTGGGAAGGGACCGAAGAGAACTTCTAGAAGCGAGATATATGATCAGTGGGAGGAAAAGTCCAAGGGGCTGGTTAACCAGCAGAGAGACAGAGAAGATGGCAGGGGTGGAGGCCTGAGGGAACCGCCCCGGAGGCAAAATGACCAAAACACGAGCAGCTCCAACAAGAGGCCATGGGACGCACCAGGAAGTCAAGCGTGAGGTAGACGTGGCATTGAACAAACTTGTGGCCAGAATTTTTCCAGAACTGGCAAAAGGCACAACATTTTATCTGCAGGAAGCACACGGAATCCAGAGCAGGGTAATAGGTGAAAAGAAAGCAACCCCCCCCCCCGGCAGTGCCACAGCGACCCCTCCCCCAGCAGTGCCACGGTGACCCCCTAGCAGGCCACGGTGACACCTCCCCCCCAGCAGTTCCACAGTGACCTCTACCCCAGCAGTGCCACGGTGACCCCCTAGCAGGCCACGGTGACACCTCTCCCCCAGCAGTTCCACAGTGACCTCTACCCCAGCAGTGCCATGGTGACACCTCCCCCCCTGGCAGTGCCACAGTGACCCCTCCCCCAGCAGTGCCACGGTGACACCTCCCCCCCTGGCAGTGCCACAGTGACCCCCAGCAGTGCCACGGTGACCCCCCCTGGCAGTGCCACAGTGAGGCTGAAGGCCGCCAGAGGGAGGGGGGAGGAGAAGGGCCCGAGGAAACCGGAGACGGGCACAGGAAGGCCAGCTGGCCCAACAGCCGACACCAGGGCGGCCACCACGGCGACCAGAGCACAGTGTGCCGTGACACAACCCAAGTCTCAAAAACCGCCAGAGTCAGGGCCACACGGACGTGTCCTCTGCACGCAGGGCTTCTGAGCCAAAGTCAGTAATAAAAACACAACCTAAAACCCACATGCGTTTAATGAGTACAAGTGCCTCTGTGTCACCTATGGGCCGCAGGAGAGTAAACGGACACCTGAAGCACTCACGCCGGACAGCGAACGGCCGTGTGCCAAACGCAGAGGAACGGCAGGGCTGAGCTGAGAAGGAAGGTCACAGCCTGACAGTCTCAGGCTAGAAATAAAAGTCTGAGAATTAAGAAGCTATGCTTAGAAAAAATAATAAAGACTAAAAAATAATGAGTCAACTCAGTGACCTAGAAAGAGAACACCGGCATCGACCCGAGGAGCACAGCCAGAAACGACGACGCGGAAAAGCAAAGAAGCAGCAGAAGCGAGCAGAAGTGAGCCACAGAACGGAACGCCGGCTCCCTGCGAGCAGTGAGGTACCGGAGGGGAACCCCTGCTGAGACGAGTCGAGAAAAAAGAAAGGCAAGAACAATTTTAGCAATGAACAGGGAACTTAATGTCAGATACGGTAGAGACTTAAAAACTAAGAACATATTCTGACCTTTGCACCAAGAAACCGAGACCACTAATGACGTGGATGGCATGGTGGACAGCCTGAAGACGGCCCCTGGTTCTCACCCCTGTGTGATCCCCTCCCCCAACGGCGGGCTGCTCCTCGCGATGGGCTTCTAACAAAAGCAAAGGTGGGCCACGTCTGGGATGAGGCTTTACTGCCCGTGGCTTCCGTGCATGCTCTGCTGCGCAAGCTGCCACGTTGGGAGGCCCTCAGGACAACTGCTGGCAAGGAACTGAATCCTGACGACCACGCAGGAGGGGACTTGGGAAGGGGTCCCTCCATCGAGCCTTCAGATAAGACCACAGCCCATGAGAGTGCGGAGCCGGAGGACCCAGCTCGGCTGTGCCTGGGCTCCTGGACCACGGAAACGGGGAGACGACACGTGCTGCTGTTTGAAGCCACGAAGTGCACGGGCATCTGTCACATGGCAGCAGCTCACTCATGCACATTCCTCCCTAGAGAAAGGGTCCAGAAACCTGGACAGATCTGCAGCCGAACCAGGGCACGAATGAGGATGTACACAGACCCAAGAGTCCACATAAAACACACACACTCTCGAGCTCACATAAAGTGTCTTACACAGCACAGAAAGGGGCCATGGGCCCAGCTCCAGTTAGGAGACCAGCACAATCCAGACACCAGACCGGACGGGGGGACCGTAGGATGCGGGACGATTGTGAGACAGACTCACTCCGGCGCACAGGGACAGACAAGCCCAGACAAAACATTACAGACCAACCAACCACAGTAATGTTAGCGAACCGCGGCCAAGACGGGGTATTTCCAGGAAGGCAAAGCCTATTCGCGTGCTTCACCAAACTAACAGACGAATGGACAAATCTTACGTGATCCACTCAATGCACGCGGAGAGGGTCTTCGTAAAACGTTTTCAGCAAAACATACGGAGAGACGAGAGAACCTTCTTACCCTGAAGGGGGGCATCTACAGAAAAATAAGCATTCCCTGTTTCTGTAATTTCACTGTTGAACAGGTGAGGTCGTCGGAGGCGGCGTGTTAGTGTCGGCGCCCCCACCGCGCCGGCCCACCCCTACGGGAAGGAACTGCGTACCTCAAGTCCCTCCCGGGATGTCATCATTGGATACAGGAAAGCTTGAAGAGGGTTCTCGCCCCCTCCCTTACGCCACATGCGTTGTTCTAAACCCAGGAGCCTTCCTGGGGGGTGGGGAAGGCTGCCCTGTTTCTGAGGTGCGCAGCGTGCGGCCCGCGGGCCTCTCCCAGCTTAGCCAGCTGGCCCCTGGGCGCTGCCAGCGCACGGCCCTGCCCAGGTCACCTCACACCGGCAACGAGTGCCTGGAGCATGCATCCCAGGAGTTCGGCGGACGCCCTGGTCGCGTGTGACCGTGAGGAGCCCTGTCACTCCCCCGAGCCTCAGCCTCAGAGCCGTGCGCCACCCTCCTGCCACCACCAGGCGCCTGGCGGGGCTGACCATCCACCCCACCCTCCCGCCGGGCCCTGGAGGCCCACGTCCAGATGAGTCTGCGGCCCCCGTTCTCTCCCGAGACCCCATGGCCTGTCGTGGGTTGTCCTGTGAGGGGGCCCAGGCTGCCTGCTCTCGCCTCCTTGCTGGGCGACCGTGTGGGCCGAGCACAGCGTGTGAGCGGGACAGCCGTGGGAGGGTCTCTCGCCGCCCCGTCTGGGTCAGCTTCCGGGCAGCTCTGGGACTGGGCCGCGCTCCCGGCCCCCTGACCAGGCTCTCTGGGCTGCGGACGACACGCGCGCCGGGTTCCCCGGCCTGGCTTCTGTATCGGTAACTCTCTCCTCGTGGATCGGTAAGTCTTTTTCAAAACTGCTAATTTAAGCATACGGTGCACGTAGCAAAGTGCGGCTCAGACTTTCACAAACCACACACCGTGCGACCAACACGTGGCTCTGGGGAGGGGGGCGTCACAGTGCCCCCCTGAGCGGCTGCACGCCCCCTGCCCTGCTGGGAGGCCCCCTCCCAATGGCCAGCAGCGCGGGCGGCCGGGCCGGCTCTGTGTGGACAGAATCAGGCGGTCGGCAGCCTTCCCCCCCCAACTCTGCTCGGCAGACCCTCGAGACTCACACGCACATGCCTGCACGTGTAACTGCTTCCTTCTCTTCCCCACCGTGTGAATATTCCAGAAGTTTCCTCCTCATTCTCTTTGGAGACGGGCGGTCAGAGCAATTCCAGGGTTTGTGCGTCAGGCCCACGGCGGCCAGGACACTGAGCACACGGGGCCGATGTGTGCTCACTGGCACACACCCAGGACTGAAGCCGCCTCCGTGGCAGGTCCCACCACACGGCCTGCACCGCACGGCGCCCCTTCGCCCCCTCGGCAGCGCTCCGTCCGCGCCATGCCGTCCCCAGCGCCTGGTCTCCGCACCTTTTCCGGCCGTGGCCCCTGGTGCGGGGGCCACCGCCTGACCGTCCCCGTCCCTTCATGCCCCGATGACCAAGGCAGGCGAGTCTCTCATCTCTGTTTTTCTCGGTCTTGGCCCTCTGATCCCAGGGGGAGCAGGGGAGGATTCGGAACCAAGATTCGGAATCACTTCGCTGTTGTGCCAGCGCCGGGAGGGGACGCGGTCGCAGTGTTTCCCTAAAATTAGAAACGGATGAGGACGCCCTGTCGCGCTTCCGTTCTACGCCGTCTGGAAGGCCCTGGCGTGGCCGCAGAGCAGGAAGGCGTCAGGAAGACACGAAGTCCTCGCCATCCCCTCCTGAGACGGCAAATGTCCACACGTGGACGACAGGAAGCAGACGGGGAAGGCGGCCGGCTGTCCAAGCAATTCCCGGGACCAAGTGCATGTCCGCTCAACACCAACAAGGAGTTGGAGAATGTTTTTAATAAAATCTAAAGTTTAAAAATGCCACTTACAAAAGCAACGGAAGTGATAAGGGCGCCCGGGAATGAACTTGACCACAGAGTGTGAGGCCGGAGAACATGCTGGAGCCTCACTGAAAGCCACGGGCCGTCTCCACAGATGGAGGCAAGGCCAGGTTTACGGCAGGAAGACAGTGTCAGTAAAACAGCTGATCAACAGAGTCCGTGCGACTGCGGTCGAAACCCTGACAGTTTTTCATGAGACCCAGAAGCCGACTTTCACTCTCAGCCTGGGGAGCAGGGAGCGGGAAGGGCCAGGAGTCCCAGGAAGGACGCGCAGAGACGGGGGCTGAGGGACAGAGGACCAGACACACGGGGCCACGGTGGCACAAGGTCGGCAGGGAGAGGGCCCGCACGTGGGACAACCGGGACTCCACGTGGGGACGGCAGAGCCCTGGGCTCCCTGCTTCTCCCCACGGAAAAGGGAAGGGGGACTTCTGCAAGGGCCACAAACTTCAGACCTCCCACAAGCAGATACAGGAGGTGGCATTAGTGCCCCCAGCTGGGGAAGGGCCTCTCAGCAACGTGCAAAAGGCACGGCCCATAAAAGGAAGGACGGATAAATCCACAGGAAGTGAGTTTCTAATCATCAGGAACAAGTAAGAAGACAGAACACAGCTGGGCAAAGGCCTGAGTCGCACACGTGAGGACGGGAGCAAGCCCGTGGGCACACGAGAACACGGACGGGACAGAACTACAGGGGAGGCGCCGAGGAGGAAAGCGGGTGGAGGAAACACGCGGGGCCATCAGCGCCAGGAGGTGCACGTCAAGGACACGGCTAGAGGGGACGCTCGCATCCATTTTCTGCAAGAACGGGACCCACCTGACGGCTGCTGTGGGCGTGCGGCATGGGGTGAGTGTGAGCAACGGCCCGGGACCACCGTGCACGCCCACGTGCCCGAGCCCCGCGCCCAGTGCCCCCACCTGCGGACACAAGCGCACACGGCTGACGCGGCTCAGAGTCCGTTCTCACAGACTTTATCTCCATGTAGACCCGAGGAGGGCCTCCCGCGTGCATTCAGGGATGGACAGAATTCCCGTTTCCCGCCGGACACTGGCTCTCTCGGGCCACCTTCTCTTGCCCACAAGCGCCATCAGAGAAGCCCATCCTGCCTCCACACCCAGCCTGAGACGGACATTCTTTAGGTTTCCATCTGCACACGACGTCATCCGTGTTTTTGCCTCTCACGTGCATTCAAGAAGGGCCCATTAGCCCAGTGACTCCACTTCACGCATTAAACAAACAGGTTAGACCAGAGGTGGTACAAATTACAACAGGCTGAATTCGGGCAGTAGCATTTTTTTCTTTTAAATGTTTTTATTTGTTTTTGAGAGAAAGAGCAAGCGGGGGAGGAGCAGAGAGAGAGGGAGGCAGAGGATCTGAAGTGGGCTCCGTTCTGAGAGCGGAGAGCCCCAGGTGGGGCTTGAACTCACAAACCGTGACATCATGACCTGAGCCGATGTTAGGCTCTTAACCAACTGAGCCACCCAGGCCCCAGGCAGCAACATTTTTTTATTTGGTCTGCGGTTTGTTAAAAATAAATAACTGTATATAAAAATCCAGATTTCTAAAAAAAAAAAAAAAAAAAAAAAAAAATCCAGGTTTCTGGCTTGTCCTGGCAGACCAAAGCTCTAGACCCTCTAGTCCGTGCCCACCTGGCCATGTTGGCCAGGGCTCTGTGCTGGAGGGGAGGGGCTGGGGGGGTCCATCCTGGAGGGGAGGGGCTGAGGGCCTGGGGGTCCGTGCTGGGGCCATGCAGGCTGGGGTAGGGCTGGCAGTCAGACGGGGAGGTCCGGAGAGCAGGCGGGAGGGAAGAGGCACTCAGCCATCACGCCTGTCCGCAGAGCCATCCCCACTGCCTCACCCCTACATTTCCACTGCCCACCTTCCTGCCTGGCCCGTCAGAATCGGTGTTCACAACTTTTATGTACAGTTTACGGAAACAGAAATGTTTATGCCCAGTAACTCTGTGAAACATAAAGAAAAGTACGAGGTACAAAGCAGTTGGGTCCCGGGTAAAAGCCATGCTCGCCTGGAGCCACAGTGAACGGGAGGCCACACGCGTCTTCCAGCACAGTGTCTAAGAGTCAGGAGTAGCAGCGCGCGCACCCTGCGTCCCAGGCCGGGCACGACCGCCGCGTGCTGACGCGTGTGCTCTCACCTCCGCTGCCCGTCGGGAAGCACCCGGTTCTCCCCGGCGGCGGGCACTGCTCACCAGCAGGTACCGGGAAGGCGCCTGCGGATCGGCCGCGGGACACCTGCCGTGACCACGGGGCTCTTTCCGAAGCACAACCACAGCGCTACCCATGCCGCGCACTTATTTTTACCAGGTCATTCTGCTTCTATGGATGGCCACGTCACTGAACGTTGTCTGTGAGGCGGTCGTGGAGCCTGGACGCCCCCGAGAGAGAGGCCGCCACCCGCCGGCGGGACCTGAGGGCCGTGGGGTCCCACCCTGAGGACCCCAGACTGAGACCTTCTCATTGCCGCGTCACAGTCCCTCCTCCCCAGCCCTCCTCCATCCCCGACTCCTCTCGCCGCGTCAGACCACCATGGTGCCGTCGGGGTCCCCCCGATGCACCCCACGGCCCTCGGCCCCCACGGGCCTCTCTCCCAGCAAACCTCTGTGCTACTCTCTTCACATCTGCCTCCTGCATAACCCAAACTGTTGGAGCCTTCGTTTAACAACTGACTTCTGTCTTATTTTGGCAAAAATCGCCACGACTAAACCCTATTTTGCGAGGTGTTCCAACGGACTCACTTCTCTCCGAACACGGGGATGACGTGTACAGTCCTGGCAAAACGCACAATCATCCGATCACGGCAGTTAGACCTGGACAGTGGTCTCAAGTAGAAATCAGTCTGGAGAAGCCTGACCCAATCATCAGCCCATTCCCTACATTTGTCCTCAGACGCCTCCTCATTTTACCCCCACCACGTGCATGGTGCCCCCGAGCACACACGAATTAGCACACACTGCGTTCTTTCCCAGTGCGACATCATATCCACCATGCATCCACTTCTGGCCTCTCAGACGGCGATTTCTGATCCCTGGTCCACCGGGCGTAGCCTTCTGTGAGCCAAACGGTGTTAAAGGTGTGAAGCCAACCACTTAGTTTCAAAAATGCCCATCTTTTTTTTCCATACATTGAGTTTTCTGAGCATCAAGGGGCTCTGGGTTCAATAAGACCTTTGTTTGAAATCTAGATTCGTCACCTGCTGGCCACGCAACCCCAGCCACGCTCTCCCGACTCAGTTTCTCCATCTGTGAGCAGGGCCAGGCCACTGTCCTTATGGAGCTGTTGCAAGAATCTAACAATACAATCTGCACGTCAAACGCCTCACAATTATAGCTGCCGTTACAGAGCGAGGTGCAAAACCCAAGTGACAAGGCGGGGGACACTTTCAACGTCAGCATATACTCGTACGGTCTTCGGGTCGGCCGACGACGGGACGAAGAGGAAAAGAGGCATCATCTCCAGAACCCCAGAACCCAGCTCCCCCCCACCCCCAGGTTTGCAACTCTCTGGACACGTAAGTCACCGCTGAGCGACACACCTGGGGAAAGGCGTTTCCTCGCAGCACACAGCTTTTTACTCCTGTTCCAAGTAGAATTCGTTACTATCGTTCTTTCTTAGCGATTTCACTCCCCACCCACTTTCAGAAAGGAACCGAGAGGATCCACATTAATAATGCACGGCCTCCCCGAGTCGCCTGGGGACAGGCCTCCCTGGCCAGCCGCTGGCTTGCTGCTCCCACCCCTGCGCCTGGCCTCAGTTCTGAGTCCCGTGTGACGTAAAGCACTGGGGCCTGTCACCTGCCACCATCTAAGACGTACCGTACCTGCGACCCTTCCAGATTACCCCAGACCACAGCCAGCCAGACCACCCTCCGGGCCAGTCACTGAGAGACGGGGCCCACCTCCCCCAGCCGCCCAGCCCCCCACCTCCCAAACGGACACCCACATACCCGCCCCCGAGATTACCAGCTCTCACGCTTTGCTCAACAAAGATAATCAAAACATGGCGGATTCTTCCAACATCCGAAAGGAAGGCTGTCCGAGGATGAGGCACTGCTGCGCTTGACTAAAACAACGCAGCATTCTGAAATTAGGAATTTGCGATTATTAACGTTGAGATTATTACGAAGTCGTTTTAGGAAGGGCAGATTAAGTCACAGACGTTTCGCTTCAAAACTTGAGATAACTCATTTGAGGGCTCGAACAGTCTCTGGTTAACCAAAAGTAAAATGCGTGAGATTTCTGAGCACTTGCCTTACAATGCAAGTCCAGTCCAACCTTACTGTAGGTCAGTTTCTCAATAAGACCGAGGAACTAAAGCTCTCACCTTATACACACACCTCGTTAAATAAGAAACAAGCAAGTGTAGCCACTCACCAGCAGCTTGGCTCTATAAATATCAATCAGCCACAAGTTGTTACCAGTAAACTAGCAGAGGCCTGATAAGGCCGGGGAAGGGGGGCGGGGTGGGGGGTAAAAAACCCGTTGGAGGTGGAAACCACTGCTTTTGCCAGAAGTGTGTTTTGACAGTGATAGGGGCTCCCGGTCTACACCACAAACGTCCCTCTCGTGTCTCCCGTGTTAAGCCAGGCTGCCCGCCAACAGAAAGGGGGCGTTTCAGGGGTAAAATGTGATCGGATGAGTGAACCAGACCCTCCCCCTCCAAAAATCCAGTCAATTTGGCTCTTCTCAAACACAACTTCTTTTTTTACATTTTCCCTGTTTACCAGGATTTCAGTATTTCCCTTCTACCCCTGATTCGACAGGGAAACATGTGTGGACTCTGAGCAGACGGTGGGTCTGAGAAGACAGGAGTCAGTGGATCTCAGGTTAAATCGGAGCACGCTGACCTGTGAGGTTACCCTCAGCAGGCAGCACGGCCTCTGCTTTCTCAGACGACTCTTTTCCAAGGTTGACCGAGATAACTCATCCCGAGGGCTAACCCTGGGTGTCAGGGTGAACCCTCCTTCACACGGGAAGCGGAGTCAAATGGACAGACCAGACCACTTTGGTGGATGCACTTTTTCTACCTTTCCGAATAAAACAACTCCTTTGTCTCCCCAGCGCTGGCCCACAGGCCTGTGAACGGGCCCGGCCGCGTTCCTGCGGGAGTGGAGGCTGCCATGCGGGCCAGCCCGGGGGCCAAGGGCAGCCTCCCCGGGGGGCCGCTGCTGGAATCCACACCCTGGCAACTGAAGCACCCCTCCCGCATCCATCCTGTAACACTGACTTTCACCCGGCTCTCCCATGTGCTCCAGGCCACTGCGAAGACACAGGCGTCTCGGGAGAGATCCCCTGGTGGGGCCCCACCCACGTGGGGTGAGCTGCAAACTCCTGCCGAGCACGGCCACCACGTGTGCACAGGAGATCGGGTTCAAAACATTCAGGTAACCATGCCTTCCAGGGCCCAGAAGAGGCCCTTCAGGTTCTGAAAGTCAATGCCAAGTAGCCTCTCTTTTAAACAGTGTAATCAAGAAGCCCCCGAAGAGTGGTACAGAGTGAGCTGTAACAGACTAGTTCTGAAACTCTGAGGGGCGTCGGGGGGATGGAGTCATGATGGTCTAGAGCAGGGGAAGGGGCAGCAAGGAACGGATCATATTAAAGAATGTTCAGAATCGGCCCGAGACCCCTCCTGAAACTTTTACAGAGACGAAACCCTGATGAGTAATCCCTACATGAGTATAATCAGCCTGGAGAGTGGTAGTAGGGAAGCAGACAGGGGATCTCTGGGTTCAGCGCCAGTGCCCTGGGCCCCCAGCACCAGCGCCCCGGGCCCCCCAGCACCAGCACCCTGGGCCCCCCCACACCAGAGCCAGCGCCCTGGGCCCCTGCGCCAGCACCCTGGGCCACCCCAGAGCCAGCGCCCTGGGTCCCCAGCGCCAGCGCCCTGGGCCCCCAGCACCAGCACCCTGGGCCACCCCAGTGCCAGCACCCTGGGCCCCCAGCGCCAGCACCCTGGGCCACCCCAGTGCCAGCACCCTGGGCCACCCCAGAGCCAGCACCCTGGGTCCCCAGTGCCAGCGCCCTGGGCCCCCAGTGACAGCACCAGTGGTGGACTGACTGGGGCTGTCTGGGACCACCACCCCTTCTCACATGGTCAGCTGCTTCCCAAACTGGCCTCTCTCAAGGCCAACAGCCCTCATTTTTCCTTCTCATGAGATTGTATTTCCCACAAAAAGGAACCTACCTGTTCATGTGTCCCCTTAGACAAGACTGTTAATACTGTGCTTAAAAAAAAAAAAAAAAGGCCAGGGAAGCCATTTAGGAAAGCATTTTCCCTATTGTACTGAACTTCTCTCAAAGTTAAAAAAAAAAAAACTGCACAATTTTTCAAGGTAGCTTCAACCGCTAATAATCCTCCTTTCCTGACAACCTTGGCATCCAACCTTCCAGGGTCCTGGGGGTGGTCCTGGGGGTGGCCCTGGGGGTGGCGATGGCTCTTGCCCCAATGGCTCTTGGATCACTGACTGACCCCATCACTTGACTGAACGGTGGAAATTCACAGTCGGCCTTGGTCCAAACGCCAAAGTCAAATCTGAAAACTCAGCACCCGCCACCCCCTTGCAGCCCTCCCTCTGATTGAGCAGAAAGTGAAACTAACCCGCGGCGAGCGGGGTCGCGGGCACCGCGCAGGGTCCCAGGTCCCCTGTGCCCCTGAGCCGGGCAGGGGGCGCGTCGCGTCAGCGGGGGGCAGCGGAGGGGTCCGAGCAGAGTCCTCGGGGAGAGAGGGGACAAGGGAGAGGGGGTTGTGCCCTCCCGCACCCCGGGCCGCCCGTCCCCTCCCGGGGCGCCCCCTCCCGGGGCGCCCCCTCCCCCAGGGCCCCCCCAGGCCCCGCGCGGCCCCGCGTCCACCCCCACCCCCCGGGCTGCAGCGGCCTGAGTGGGGGGGGGGCGGGGAGGTGTCCTGGGCCTCGGCCCGGAACAGGCGCCGGGAGGCCGGCGCTGCGGGGAGGACCCGGGCCCGCGGACCACCCCCAGCCCCCGTCCTCCCGCAGGCCCCGCGCCGCAGAGGGCCGGCTGCGCTCCGCCCGGCGCGGGGCGCGGGGCCCGGGGCCGACCTCGGGAGGGGGGTGGACGCGGGGGGCGACCTCGGGCGGGCAACGACCTCGGGCGGCGGGGGGTGGGGTGGGGGCGACCGCGGGCGGCGGGAGGGGGGGCCCCGACCTCGGCGGGGGGCCGCGCCGCTCACCTGCAGCCGCCGCCACCTGCTCGTCGCGCGCGCGCGCGGCCTCGGCGTCGCCTCCGCGGCCCCTCCGGCCGCCGCGCTCCGGCCCTGGGCGCGCCCGGCCCTGCGTCGGGCCTCAGCGAGTGCGGCGCCCGCCGCCCCCGGCCCCCATCCCGCCCCGCCCGGCCCGCCGCCCTCCGCCCTCGGCCGCGCCGCCCCGCCACTTCCTGTGCGCGGCGATCCCACAGTTCCGCCGGCGCGCGGGGAGGGGGGACACGGGGGGGGGACACGCGGGGACACGCGGGGGGGCACGCGGGGGGGCCACGCGGGGGGTTGGGGCCACGCGGGGGGGACTCGGAAGAACACGCGGGGGGGCCGGGGGACACACTGGGGGCACGCGGGGGGGGGCCGGAGGGACACGTGGGGGACACGGGGGGAGGGGGGGGCCCTGGCAGAGGTCGGTAACGGACACCAGTGAATCCGAGGCGGAGACGGGAGCCGGCGGCGCACGTGGGGTGCTGGACCAGTGAGGTGGGTCACGGGGGCAGGACTGACGCAGGGAGGGGACCCGGGCGGGGTCGCAGTGTAGTGGGGGGCAGGGAGCCGGCATCTCAGGTCAGGAGACCCCCGAGTTTCCCCGGGCTCCCTGGGGGCCCCCCTCCCCCCTCTATCGGGCGCTGGGTTTGTTTCCGGGCGGGAGCTCCTCCCCTGGCCCGCTGCATGTGGGGGTGGCCGGCCCCATCGGGGTTGGATGGCCCGCGTCACCGGGTCACCGCGGGCACCATCCTGAGAGCCGGGGCTTGGGCTCAGCGCGAGGATACGTTTCAGACCCACGTGCGGCGCCCTTTGACTTATTTATAGTTGGCACCAGGCTGGCAACATTGTATCCGCATTTGACCCGGGGGGAAGCTTCCCGGAACTGGTTGGGAGCGCGTGGCTGTGACCCGCCTAGATAGCCACACCTCCAGGCCCGGGTCACTGACCGCTCTGCCCTGTTGTCTCCAGAGCACCCGAGCTGGGCAGGGCGGACTGAGTCGCCCACGGAGCACCTGCTGGTGGCTGAGCCTGGAACCGGCCCAGGGGAGTGCGGCTGCGCCGTGGGGGCGGGCTTGTCTCCACTCTGCTTTCTCTACTTGATACATCTGTGACCTGCAGCCAGTTCGGGTCCTCAGGTCCAGCTGGACCTCCTGACTTGGACCAGTTTCATTTGAAAACTATTTAAAATACCAAGTGCTGTTACTGTCAGCTGTGCCTTATTTTAAATCTCCTCCAATTATTTCAGAAAATACTTGGACTAAAATAAAATAAACATACGTGCACCTGTTCTACTCGCAATTCCCTTATCCTTGAAAAGGAAATTCTAGTTTGCTGTGTTGGTGGAAATGTAATACTTGCAAAACCTTGGAGCCCAAACTACCCCTTCCAGTTTGTCCTCTGGTCCCAGATGTGCATACAAGCATGTTCTGACGTGCAGCACAGAATTAGAGAAATCTGAAAACAACTCAGAGACACCTGGCTAAATGAACTCCAGCATATTCATTTAACATTTTTAATTTAGAACATTAAAAAAATAATATAATTCTATATATGCTACTATTACAGAATTTCCAAGATTTGTTCAATTAAGAGAGAGTGATGGGGCGCCTGGGTGGTTCAGTCTCTTAAGCGTCTGACTCTTGATCTTGGCTCAGGTCATGATCCCAGGATCATGGGACCCAGCTCTGTGGGGGGCTCTGTGCTGACAGCCCAGAGCCTGCTTGAGATTCTGTCTCTCTCTCTCTCTCTGTCCCCCTCCCCTGCTCACTCTCTCTCGAAATAAATAAACTTAAAACAATTTTTAAATGGGAGTTAAGTTTCAGGGCAGTGGGTTTACAATGATCCATTTCCTGTATTAAAAAGCAATATATGCATATATACATCCGGAAACTCCTGGAAGGGTAAACATGAGACCTTCCTCTGCTGCACAGGGATTAAGTAAACTTTATTGTTGATGGGTAGTAATCTTCAAACTAATCATATACACACATTTTATAAATACTTTTTAAAAACGAATTAAAATACACCTCCTCATTTAGACACTTGATGGCCACTTAACAGTTACTTTGAACTTTTAGAGCAGCTCAGAGATACTGTATTTGTCTCAACAGAATGAAGCATCGTCAATATAATCTGCATCCGGATAGAATCGGTGATCATTCAGACCTTTGCTAGAAGGAATTTGCATCTGGAAAAACTCAGCTGAACGGAGGAGCAGCGTAAACATTTACACAGAACTTGGCAGTCAGCCAACCAGCCGCTGACCGCTTCCCGGGCCCCATCTCCTGAGCACTTGCTCATATTGAGGGCCAGTGTGGTCACCCCTAGAATACACTGAGTTTCCTCTCTATGCGCATTATTTCACCTACTTCGCAACACAAAGCCCCGAGCTGGAGACCATGGGCATCTGTTTTACGTTTGCAGAGACTGAGGCACAGGGAAGCTCCGCGTCTCATCCTCTGGGACGCAGCAGCCCGGCTCCAGACCCTGACCCGCCTCAGCGCCCGGGCTCCTCCAGACCCCTGAAATGCTGGTTTCTGTGTTGGGAGACGCACTCGGGTCCCCAGTCGTCTAAATTAAAATGGGAAAGGAAAAGTCTTACCTAGAGGAGTAGATTGGCACAAATGT
>CM053573.1:2289913-2317072 GCA_028646485.1 Cryptoprocta ferox
CTGGGGGAGGGGCCCCTCACCCTTGAACGCACGCCCACTGACAAGCTGCAGGGTGTCCGTGGTCCTGTGCTTCCTACCCTCCTCGGCGCGGGGCGCGGGCACCATGCCCCTGGGGGGAGCGGTCCCCCGTCCCTCCTGGTCCTGCCCCCGGGGCCTGCACCTGCCTCCCTCAAGGCCCTCCTCACCCCCAGGCCTCTGCCTGGCCGAATGTCAACTCCCAGGGCCCCTCGGTCTGCTCGCAGCCCCCGAGCCCAGACAGCCTGGGTCCCCATCCGACGCAGGTTAGTGAGCAGAGACGGCCAGCAGGGGCTCACCCTGTGGCCCCCAACTCGGGACCTGAAGGGACACACCGGCGACTGGATGGGGCCGGGCAGTCAGAGAGGCCCTTCGAGGTCAACCTTGAACTTCTCAGGAAGTGTCTGCTTGCTTGGCTGTGATGGAACACTGCTTCCAGGTTCAAGGAAAGCTACTGGATGTAGCCAGCATTCTGGTCCCCGGAGAGCATGAGCCCACAGGGACACACAGGGCACCAGGCAAAACAGAAACCGTGCCCGGATTACATCAACCCCCCAGGGACCCCTGAACGTGCTTAGTGAGGAGGGGGCAGCAGGGGGCCGGCGGGAGGGGTCAGCGACTCTGGGTTAAATCTGTTGGCGTCACTTCTATCGCGATACTTGACATTTGACATTTGGGAAGGTCTCCAAGGCATGGGGTTGGATATGAGGACAAATGCCTGCGTGATACTGATCTACGGTGTCATTTAGGGGAGACCCACCCGCAGAGCACTCATCTCATCTCTGGAGACCTGGACAGATGCGGCCCCCGTCCCCCTCCCCAGTGCTGGAGGGAGCGGGCCTGGGATGGGGCGGTGAAGGCGGGGCCTGAACTCACAAACCCCAAGATCTTGAGCTGAAGTCGGACGATCGACTTCAGGTGCCCCTCGTTTTTAAATTGTTACAAGGATGCATGTCTGTACCACTTGGCTAATTAAAAAACTTTGTTTTTTGGTTTTGTTTTTAAAGCCACAGCATTTCCCAAAGCACGAGAAACCGACAACCACAGAACCAAAACGAAAAGGTGCAAGGCAAGCGCAGAGAGCGCGTTTCGGTTAAAGAAGCGTGAGGAATGGGAGTTGAAATGATGGGGACAAATCTGTACGTTTTCTGGCAGCTACGGTACAAAGAGAGACCCACGGCGACACGGGTCCTGGTTCTAACCACGGGGCTCTAGCTAAAGAGGAGAACATGCTTTTCTTCTGGAACCAAACCGGCAAGGTTCTGTGGCAGGTGGGGGGCTTCCGTGGCAGGTGGGGGGGGGTTCCCTGGGGAAAGACAGAGGGCGCTGCAGGTCTCGGCCCTGCCCTGAAGCCGAGGACACCCCGCGGGGACCGTGGCGGCAGCTGCTCCCTCGGGCGCCGGGGTCGCTGAGGCATGGACATGGCCAGCGGCGCCACACACCCGTGTCCACGTGGACGGTGGAGCGCACACCTCCCGCAAACGCTGGCAGATGTCCCCAGGTCATGACTATCACACTCCTGTTTTACATTTGAGGAAACCACGGCTCAGAGAGGTGACATAACTTGCCTAAAATGTCACTTGCGTGAGTGGAGAGACCGGGATCACTTGAACCCAGGGCTCGGGAGGTTTCCCCGCGACCCATCTCCCACGAGTACACCTGCACACACCGTGTCTCTCCTCCCCGCCTGGGGCGCTGCTCCAGGCCACACGGCGGCCGTCTACATGGGGGCCACCCGGACATTCTCCGCCACTGCTCGGGGACTCAGGGCCACTGCTCAGGGACTCAGCCTCTCACACCCCAGATGGAGGACAAAGACTGGGGGGCTTGCTCCAGAGGGTCCCAACTACAACCACAGGAAGAATCCCGAAGGAGCGAACCTACACCAACAGGGAGAGGGTGCGGCCACTGGGGCAGCTGCTGATGCCCAGTAGGAGGGTGCAAGGGCAGCTCTGCCCCATGGGGGGCACCCCGTGCCCGGTCACCCTTGCTGGTCCGGGTGTGACAGCAGAGCAGGCCTGTCCCTCCCTGCCTCAACACCCAGAGTAGGGGACACAGAAAATAAATGCTGTGCTCCCTGGGGGGGGGGGGCTATTCTAACCCCGGTGCCAGAAAACCCTCCACCCCAGGGAGAACGCTTATTGTGTAAAATGCACACGACATTTACCACTTTAATCATTGCCACTGTGCCCGTGTTCCAGTCCTGGGACACGGCCCCGTCCCTGGGGCTGCAGCCAGCACCACGGGCCTTGGGCCGGGTGGCTGTGCGAGGGTCCCCGGCACCTCGCTCCGCTGCCTGGGGGCCGCGGGGCTGCGCTGAGCCCAGGGACGGGCAGTCCCCGCTGCTCCCACAGCAGTGCCCACATTTGCCCACGGGACTCCGCACAAGCCCTGACTTTTGAACCCTTGAAGAATAAAGACGTAATTTCCAACCTGGAAACACTTTGCTGTTGATGAGACTAATACCAGGTTATAAAAAATAAAATCCTGCCAGAGGCAAGCGGAGCCGCACACTAGTTACTCTTACTGGGAGGAGATGAATTGTACTTGTAATCTGCGTACGGATACGACTTTGGGAGAGCTGAGCCCCCCGGCTTTGCCCAGAGGCCACGGCAGCAGTGCTCCCCAAGGAGGGCGGCGTGAGCGTCCACCGGCCAGGATTCCCCTCCGCCCGCAGGGCTCCGTGCAAGGGCACGGCCTCCGGGCCTCTCTGACGTGTCTGTGTCTGCGTGGTCTGTCTGTGTCCACGGAACATAAACATGACAGAGGAGCCCGACCGTTCTCAATCTCACGGCAATCTCCCACCTTCTCGCCTGTGTCGCAAGCATCCAATGCTTAATGTATACATTAAGCACCCAATGTATACAGGTGTGGAAGGTACAATTCTGCGATGGACCCGTGATTCCCACTCTGGGGTGCACGCACACCCCTTTCCCCCATGACCCACCCAGCCCTTCGTGTCCGTGCTGCTAGGAGGCGCTACTGGTGTCCTTAAGGCCCCGAACCAGTGACCTCTGGTCGGGAAGATGACCACAGCGGCCCGGCCCAAACACAGTGCCCTTTACATGTGGCTCCGGAGCCAGGGCAGAGAAAGCAGAGACCTGGAGAGGAGGGAACACCTTTGTGGCCGGCTTTGAAGGGGTGGGGGCCGTGGGGGGCACGCTGAGCTGTACCATCTGGAATATTCTCCGGCCGGGGCAGGGAACTGAACTGTGCCGACCACCAGGACAGCGGGAGGGAGACCCGACCTGCAGGTAAGAGCGCGGCCAGCCCACGCCTCGATTTCAGGGGCCCAGCTCCCCCAGCCCCGGCGGCACGGGCTTTGGTCCCCAAGCCTCTGTGTTAATCCAAACGGATTCAAATCGGCGCCCCTCACGGGGACCTGGAGGAAGACGCGTTCTCTCTAGGCTGCAGCCGCGTCCGAAGAAGTTGCAGGCAAATTCCGTCCGCCGGACCCCGAGACCCTCGGGAGCGGGGAAGCTCGGACGCGGCCTCCTCCCGGGACAGCCGGCGTCCGGAGCCTGACCGGGTCAGGACTTCGCGGGGAGAGCGGGACGGGGGAGGGCCTCCCCGCACATGGCAGGCGGAGCTGGATAAACGCACATGCCTGCTGGTTCGTTTCGGTTTTTCCTCCACTTTTGTGGCAAAACATCCATAACGGAACGTGAACCGTCACAACCACCTCCAAGTGCGTTCAGTCGGTGGCATTAGCTCGTTCACGCTGTTGTGCAGACATCCCCAGACTGTCCCGTCTCCCCGCACCGAGATCCCCTCCCCACGAAACACCGCCCCCCCCAAGACCTCCTGTAAGTGGGCCACCAGGGCTCTCCTTCTGTGACTGACTGGGGGTGTCGCTGAGCAAGGCGGCACTTCCCTTCTGCCTCATTCCGTTGTCCGAACAGACCACACCGCCTTGCTCACTCGGCCCTCAGTGGGGGGGGGGGGGGGGTTTGTACACAGCTGTGCGCAGGTAAACAAATCTCTCCCAGACCCTGCCCTCACTGCTGGGCGCAGACCCACAAGGGGGCACCGCTGCGTCGTATGGGGACTCTCGCTTTGTGGGGCTGCCGAACTGCTTTCCACAGGCGCCGTGATTCACGTGTCCTGACATTTTCAAGATCTTTTTAGAAGAACAGGGGAGCCTGGGTGGCTCAGTCAGTTAAGGGTCCGACTTCGGCTCAGGTCATGATCTCACGGTTTGTGAGTTCGAGCCCCACGTCGGGCTCTGGGCTGACAACTCGGAGCCTGGAGCTGCTTTGGATTCTGTGTCTCCCTCTCTCTCTGCCCCTCCCCTGCTCATGCTCATGCTCTGTCTCTCTCTCTCTCTCTCAAAAATAAACATTAAAAATTTTTTGTTTTGATTAAAAAAGAGAGAAAGAAAAAGAACAGGGGCACCTGGGTGGCTCAGTCAGTTAAGTGTCTGACTTCAGCTCAGGTCATGATCTCACAGTACGTGAGTTCGAGCCCTGCGTCCGGCTCTGTGCTGACAGTGCAGAGCCCGCTTTGGATCCTCTGTCTTCCCGCTCTCTGCCCCTCCCCCCGCTTGTGAGTGAGTTTTCTCTCAAAAATAAACAGTCTTCTAAATTTAATTAAAAATAAGAAAAGAACAGACAGCAGGAAGTGAGTTGCTAGGCCTGCGAGATGGGAAGAAAGCCAGTCCGTCAGGTCCATGGCAGGATCCGGTGCCCTCCCCACGAACCTGACGTCGCTGGCTTCTGGCTGCGTCAGGGGGTCTGTGTGTGGTCTGCCCACGGCCGGCCTCCGTGCAGAGCTTCGAACCACGCAACAAGCCCCCACCCCAGAGTGGAGACCCTCTCCCCGCCCCACCCACCCCTCGGGGAGCCCGCAGCCTCAGCCCCTCCCCACCCTCCAGCTGCACCCAGACCTCCAGGAGCCCTCTGCTCAGCCCTGAAGGCCCCGCCGTGTGAGGAACTACCTTCCCGTCCCCTCTCGGTGCACGTGTGACCTCCCCAGCCTCCGCATCAGAACTGAATTGGGGTGGGGGCCCTTCTGGCTTCTGAGGGGTGATCGCAACACTGGCATTCCCAGTGGGCGTGCTGAGCTGTACCATCTGGAATGTTCTCCGGCTGGGGCAGCACCAGGAGGCAGGCCCTGCCATGCACCATGCTGCGGGCCGTGGCGTCAGAAGCACCTTCGAGCTGCTGTCCTGGCTGCCCCCCAAAGCCGGGGCCGGTGGGAGAAGCCCCCAGGCCCTGGTGCTGCGGCCTCTGCGTCGGGCGCGGGGAGCTCCGGCAGGGCAGGGCTGTGAGTGCTCTAAACCCTAGGGCTTCCGGCTTCTTTTTCACCTGGGGTGGCTTCCTGACACTGCCGGCCCTAAATCTACTCCGTCAGTCAGAGACAATAAGGAGGACGGGTCAGAGCTGCCGCTACCACCCCCAGCCCAGCCCTGAGCCCACGGCACTTGCTGGTCCTCAGCCACAGTGGACGGGCAGCCGGCCAGCTGGGGCAGCCTGTCCTGCTCACCTCATCGATCTGCCCCGAGTCCACAGGGCAGGGCAGACACCATCACTACCTCCCATGTCCCTCTCTGGAGTAGGGGGTCCAGCCGGAAGCGAGGGTCGCCTCCCGGGGAGCAGGAAGCGGCTCCGTGGGGCCGTGGGAGCTGAGCCGGCTGCGTGCCAGCCCTGCATGCTACAGGGGCTGCCCGGAGGTTAGAGACCATGCTCCAGGGACAGGCGGGCCAGGGGCACCCACCCACGGCATGCCCTCTCTAGGCCTCGGTTTCCTCCTCTGTAGAATGGGCTAGAACGGCACCTGTCTGCAGGTTGTTGTCAGGAGTAAACAAGTTGACACAAGTGAAGGGTTCAGCCAGGGGCCCGCACGGGTGCTTGGCACTGTCACTCTATCACTCTGGCCCGATGACGCTTTGTCCAAACGGCCACGTGGTTAAAGACCAGACACAGTGCCCAGCACCGCCAGGCCCCCGTGCCCGGTCGCTGTCACAGCTGCTCCTCCCGATGCACCGGGCCCTTGGATTGCCCTTGGCATTGCACGTCTCCCAGGGTGGGGAGGGTTGTGGACCCCAGGGTGCTAAGGTCCAGTCCGACTCCAACGAGTTAGGAGTCTGGGGTCCGGGTGTCAGCTGTTAACAGGGCACGGAACACGGATGCATCTTCCCTCTGACTTCCCTTCCACTCCAGATGCTGGAGCGCTGCCAGCTCTTCTGACCTCATGCAATCTGGGGGGGGGCGTCCCTCCCTTTCCATCCTTGACGCCTGTGCTGGTGGGTTGCACCATTTGTCCCCAGACCCTCCCCTCCCGGCCTTGCCAGGGCCTCCCCGCGGCTCGGCCACGAGGCCTGCCGACAAAAGGGGGGAAGAGCCAGCCAGCCGGCTCTGAGCTGAGGCAGTGGAGTCCCCCCCACCCCCAAAAGGCGAGGCGATGCCCCCAGGAGCCACTGTCCCTCAGCCGGGTCCAGAATGAACTACAGCTGAATGCCGAGCCCGCTGACCCGGCCAACATCAGCCAGACATGTTTTGCAGAAGCACGCAGCAAAGACCGACCGCACCTGCCCTCCCCCGTGGGGAAGCAGTGCACGTGGGAAGTCCCCACCAAGGGCAGGTTCCACGTGAGGCGTGCAGCATTCCCAGGTGAGACGTTAGCATGAATCCTCCACACCAGCTTTTCCTATCATGACCCTCTAGGCTGCAGGAATGAGAAGGGCGTGGGTCGGGATGTGGGCAGGAGAAGGCGACAACCATGGTCAGGACTAACTTTTTCAGGGCCGAACACGGCTGTCTGAAACTGATCGCATGAACTGATCCACTCAACAAATGCCGGGTGAGTGTCTACGGCGCGGGGCTGCGGCAGTGAGCCAAGAGCCCAGGGCCACAGCCGCTGCCAGCAGGGCTGACCTTCCTCGGGGAAGGAGAGTTGAGAAATAGATACATAGATAAACTACACCGGACATCAGATCGTGATAAACTTTCCAGAGGAGCGTGAGCTGGGGCGCGCCCCTGGTGAGTTCAGGGGGCAGCAAGGAGGCTAGTGTGGCTCGTCCGGGCAAGCTCGAAGATGTGTAGGGCCTCGTGGGTCAGGAAGAGCCTCTGGCCTTTACCCCGAGTGGGCCAGGGGCTTCTGGAAGGTTCTGAGCAGCTGAGTGTTATGGGTTAGAAGCATGCCCCTAGATGAGGCTCCCCTAAGTCGGTCCCCATTGTGAGTATTTTCCCACTTGAAAGGCTGTTGGCCAACTGACTGAAGGAAGCCAGTCACAAAAGGCCACATGCTGCGTAACTCATTTATGTCAAGTGTCTAAAACAGAAACACCCATAGAAACAGAAAGTAGATCTGGGGTTTCCTGGGGTGGGGGTTGGAGGGGGGAGGATAAGAAGGTCGATAACGGAAGGGTGCAAGGTTTATTTTTTTTCCCTTGAAAAATGTCCCCCTTTATTTCCCTGTGTTCAACTGTCTTAATTTGGTCCTTTACCACTCTCCAAATATGAGGTATTTTTTAGTAGTATCAAAAAATACAGGATCTTTATACATTTAAGCCTTTTCAAACATTGGTCTGATGCTGAAAATGTCCCTTTGTTGTCCATGGAAGAGGTTTGTTTTGGGGGGGGATGAAAATGTTCTAAAATTGAGTCTGGGGGTGCTCTTGGTTTCGGCTCAGTTCATGATCTCACAGTTCGTGAGTTAGATCCCTGCACCGGGCTCTGCGCTGACAGCGTGGGGATGTTTGAAATTCTCTCTCTCCCTCACTCTCTGCCCCTCCCCCATTTATGCTATCTCTGTCTCTCTCTAAATAAATAAACTTAAAAAAATTTTTTTAAATTGAGTGTGGGATCTTTACACATATCTGTGAATATATGAAAACACATTGAATTGTATACATTAAACTGATGATCTTATGGTATGTGAATTATATGCTAATGAAAGCATCTTTTTTTAAGATGGGACAGACTTTAATGATCAAAGCTTCAGAGTTAAAAATCCATGCTCCTCAGACCCACTGTGACATCCACCTCCACCTTGAATGTGGTGCTTGGCCCTGAGTCGAAGTCCCAGCCTGGCGCCCTCCTAGTGGACCCAAGACAAGACTGACCAAAAGGCACTTCTCTCAATCCTGGAAGACCCCACAGGGGAGGCTAATTCCTGGGGCGCGCAAGGGGCCTGCAGACCCCCTCCTGAGGCTCAAGGCACAGCAGAAATGATTCTGAATGACAGAATAGATTTCATGGCTGCTTTAAGCCGTATCTTCCCTTTTTATTGTATCCTTTTTAACCGGGCAGGCTTGGAAAATCAGGTGTCAGGAACACGGGGGTGCTTCTGAGCTGTTCCCCAAATCACTGTGTAACTCAGAAAAGTTTAACTAGTTTAGTTAATTCCATGTGATGCTCTGAGCTCCTGGAAGGGAAGCTGGGAAGGTGCTATTTAAATCCAAGGTCTAAATTTTGTCCTTATCTGAAAGAAGCAGCTGTGAACAGTAGCTGTTCAGACGGCTGCTGTTAAATTTAATTGTTCCTCAGCTCGCGAATTTTCCTGTAGTGAGGCTTGGTGCCGGCGCTTGCGCTGTAAGTAAATATGTAACAGGATGTCAGTGGAGGTAAGAAGATGGGGCTCCCAGGCACTGACTGCTCCTCAGGGCTGCACACATCCGAAACGCCTTCTCGGTCCCCTGGTCTGGTCTGGCCGCAGCGCAGCCCTGCCACAGGCGTCCCTACACTCTGCTCCCTTCGGCCACCTTAACCGTCCGAGCCCTGGGCTTCAGCACCACGGCCAGCTCCGGACTCTCCTATTGCCCCGAGACGTGGCCGGCCCAGCTCAGCCCAAATCTTCTTGCTCCATTCCCACGTTTTTTTCCAACTCACACAATTAGAGTCTGGCCCGACCACATTCTCGTGGGCTCCTGCATGACCACCTTTGACCAGCTGAGAAGACGATACGGCCAGGAGGTGCCAGAGGAACCTATGGGCTCCAGACACACAGTCCATCCGTGGACCATTTTCTCTCCTGGGCCCCTAAACCCCAAACCCACCAGAACTACCATAATTGGTCACACAGAGCTGAGCCCACCAGAGCTGGACTACTGACAGGGAGAGCCCACCGTGCATCAAAATTAGAGAGAGAGAGAGAGAGAGAGAGAGAGAATATCTTAGAATTTAACACTGTATTTGATGTTTAAAAAGAAAATGCTCAGGAATAGCCACTTTTAGAATGACAGGACCTCCAAAAATCTGTCCCGCCATAAAAGCAATGAAAACGTTGGCAAAATTTATTAAAATTAACCTTTTCAGAGCTCTGAAATTTCACGGAACTCTGCAATTGCTTGCAGCAATCTGAGAACCTCAAGGAATTCAAGAGAAACAGCTGAGTCTCAGGAAGAACAATGAGCTTTGAGGGCATTTTAGCTTGTTCCACTCCGTCCACCTCTTCGTCTCTGCAGTGGTCTTGAAAACCAACAGCTTCCCAATCCCAGTAACCATAAAAACCAGGAGCCTAGCAGCCACTGGAGGGGTCAGAATGGTTCTGGGACTTGCCAGAAAGCCCCATCTCCTGATAATGATCTCCTGAGCTCCCTGGAAACCCCAGATATAAAGACAAGCAGGGCTTATGTTTATTTGGCCTGACCTGACCTGACTCAAACCTTACTTCTTTGTGAACAGCTGCTTTCCTAGGATGACTGTTAAAAACAATCAGTGGCAACTGTTTAACGTCACAGCTGCCTGAAGCAGCATTACCTCGGTTGAGGTGAACAACTTGAACAAAAACTTAAAAGTAAAAGCTGAGGAATTAAATGTCCATAGGGGACCTTGCAAGGCCCTCCTACTCTCTGGGGAATTGGAAAATTAGAAATCATTCATAATTCTGATTATTCATCATTCATAAAACTGATTCCTAAAGAAATTTAGGAAACTCACACATATGTGAAAATTAAACCCACTCCTAAATCACCAATGGGTCAAAGAAGAAATCACAAGATAAATTAGAAGATACTTTAAGGTTAATTGAAATGAAAATACAACACACCAAAATGTATAAGATGCAGTGAAGTAGTGCTTGGAAGGAAATTTATAACTGAAAATACCTAATGTTAAAAAAGAAGGATCTCAAATCAGTAACCTAAATTTCCACCATAAGAAACAAGAAAAAAAGAGAGCAAACCTAAACCCAAAGCAAGCAAAAGGAAGGAAATGATATTAGAGCATAAATAAGTAAAATACAGAATAGAAAAATAATATAGAAAATCAGTGAAACCAAAAGTTAGTCCTCTGAAAAGATCAAGAAAATAGATAAACTTTTAGTTAGATTGACCAAGGTGGGGGGGGGGAACCCCAGAAGACTCAGATTACTAGAATAAGAAATGAAAGAGGAGACATTGCTACTGACCTAGAAATAAAGAGAATTACAAGGAAACTATGAACTGTATGCTAAAGAGTTAAATAATCTAGATGAAATGAACAAATTGTTAAAAAGATAAACTACTAAAACTGATTCAAGAAGAAATAAAATCTTGGGGTGCCTGGGTGGCTCAGTCGGTTAAGCCTCCAACTTTGGCTCAGGTCATGATCTCGTGGTTCGTGGGTTCGAGCCCCGCGTTGGGTTCTGTGCTGACAGCTCGGAGCCTGGAGCTGCTTCGGATTCTGCGTCTGCCTCTCTCTCTGCCCCTCCCCTGCTCAGGCTCTGTCTCTCTTTTTCTCTCAAAAATAAATAAACATTTGAAAATTAAAAGAAAAAGAAGAAGAAGAAGAAGAAGAAGAAGAAGAAGAAGAAGAAGAAAAGAAAGAAAGAAAGAAAGAAAAAGAAAGAAAGAAAGAAAGAAAATCTTAATAGGTCTATAACAAGTAAAGATACTAAATTGGTAACTTTTTAAAAAACTGCTCATAAGGGTGCCTGGGTGGCTCAGTCAGTTAAGCATCGGACTTTGGCTCAGGTCATGATCTCACAGTTTGTAAGTCTGAGTCCCTTATTTGGCTCTCTGCTGTCAGCACAGAGCCCACTTTGGATCCTCCGTCCCCTTCTCTCTCTGCTCCTATGCTTGTTTCCACACATGCTCTCTCTCTCTCTCTCTCTCTCTTTCTCTCTCTCTCTCTCAAAACTAAACATTTAAAAAATTAAAAAATTAAATTAAAAACTACCCCCCCCACACACAATCAGGCCAGGGGCACCTGGGTGGCTCAGTCAGTTGAGCATCCGACTGTTGATTTCAGTTCATCATGATCTCATGGTTCCTGAGTTCTGGCCCCACACTGTCAGCACAGAGCCTGTTTGGAATTCTCTCTCTCTCTTCCCCCCTCCCCCCTCCCGATCCCACTCTCTCTCTCTCTCTCTCTCTCTCTCTCTATCTCAGGATAAATAAATATACTTTTAAAAAGAACCCAGGCCAAGATTACTACACTAGTCAGTTTTTTTTTTAATGTTTATTTTCGAGAGAGAGTGCGTGCGTGAATGGGGAAGGGGCAGAGAGCGAGGGGGACAGATGACCTGAAGCGGGCTCCGCAGTGTCAGCACAGAGTCCGATGCAGGGCTCAGCCTCACAACTGTGAGATCATGACCTGAGCCGAAGTGGGACACTCAACAGACTGAGCCCCCCAGGCGCCCCTACACTAGCACATTCCATCAAACATTTAAGGAATAAGGCTCCTCTATCCAGCACCAGGCCTGGTGGCCCAGCACCGAAGGTAACTGGTGCTGGAAGGAGAGCCTTATTTTTTATTACGGTGGCTTGCTATTTTTGTAACCTTGTGATTGAGTGGAACACAATCAAAGTACCGTATCTGATCTCCCCGTCCTGGCTGAGTGAGCGGATGATGAAATGTGATGTTCACACCCTCGGACGTCCCCAAGTGGGCAGGGTTTGGTTAACTGCTTCTGGGGGAAATGATGCTGTGTCCTGGTGTTGACCCAAAGCTTTGAAGGCTATCTGGCGTCTCCTTCCTTCCACGGAGTTCTTATTGTTCAAACGTGACAGCCTGGGTAGAATATAGCTAGGTTGAGTCTGGCTTGCCTCCACTCCGTCATCTTTGTATGATTCCAACGGGGTTTGTTGGTTGGCTTTTTTTAATGGCTTTTAGCTGATGTTCACTGAGAGCAAGGAATACTAGAAGTGTGCCCCTAATGGCAGGAAATCCTATCTGAGAAGGTGCGCACCATCCTTCGGGCCCCCTGCTGGAAAGTAGAATCAAGTCCTTTTTAATTGTATCCTCTGGTATTAGAGCTGTTAGCACCGCATCATATCTCTGTGAACGTAAAGTATCTCAACCTTGTTGTAGACTCTGGGTCTAAAGTTCTCTCCTGTCTGGCAAGAGAGCCAGACGCAGGATGAAAAGCGAGAGATGGCTAATGTCTGGGAAAAGACAAGAGCCCCGAATAAGGGTCCTTGCCCCGTTTTTATTAGGATCAGAGGCTTACAAACATGGTGATGGATGTGCCCAAAGAGACAGTGAAATTGTGGACATGAACTCATGGACGTGAGGGAAAGGGGGGTCTTGAAGCTATTCGGGGTTAGGGGGTTCGGGTTAATACAAAACAAAATCCTAGCACAGGGCAGCCAGGCAGGAGGTTGTTTACAGCGGACATGAGGCACGCCTCGCCTCGGGATGAGACAGACAGGGTTAACAAGGCACCTTTTCTCCTGTTAACCGTCTCCACTCTGGGCTGCTTCGCCTGCAGCGCCGCGATCTGTAGCCCAATTTACCTGTTTACCTAACTTGGTCCTTCCTTCCTGTGACAGCAGCTCTCTGCCGCAGTACTAAGTTGGGGGGCGCTTTGCCCTGAATGCCTAGTCTTGTTTATTTCATATACCTATGTATTGGGGTCTTTGCCCCTCCCTCTTTTCTGGGGGCTCTGCACCCCCCCTCTATTCTGGGGTGCCTTATCTTGTTTACCCAAACTCGGGTGTGAGCATCCCATGGCTCTGTACTTCTTTCTGCCTTGTTAACCCCTTGGGGTAAGCCCGGGGGATCCCTAAGCTTATTTCCCACAATACCTGCTTCATGATATGTAATAGTGACCGTGCTTTCTCAGAGCTGTTTTTAATGATGTTATTCTATAATGTTTTCTTTCCAGATGATGATTGAGAAGCTAATAAAAAAATGGTGCCAGGTACCACAACAGCAACAGAATTTTGCTGTTTTCTGGGGGCTTGTTTTTTTTTTTACCTTTTTTTTCTTTTTTATTAATGGAGTGTGCTGGGTGTCTCTATAATTTTGTTCAGATGCTGCTGCACATGGAAACGCTGTTGTTGCTATTGATACATAACATACTGCTATTGGTCTTGTGTGTGTGTGTGTGTGTGCGCGCACGTGCGCACACCATGCTGGGTTGACATTGTATGGAAATTAACAGCCATATTGGTCTAGAAATGTTAAACACAATGCTTTCCATTTGTACAGGAGTAACGTGCTATGTTAAATGTGTAAAGAAGGTCTTATCCACATGGGTTTGATTACAGAAACTAAGTATTCTCTAAATAATGAAAAAAACAAACACTTAAGGAATAATAAACACCAATCCTTCACAAACTCTTCCAAAGAATAAAAGTAAATACTTCCCAACTCATTCTATGAAGTCAGTTGTACCCTGATGCCAAATCAGGCAAAGACATCACAATCAAAGAAAACTACAGACCAATATCCCTTATGAATATATATACAAAAGTTCTTAACAAAATACTAGCACACCAAATCCAGCAGTATATAAAAAGAATTATAGGGGCACCTGGGTGGCTCAGTCAATTAAGCGTCCAACTCTCGATTTCGGCTCAGGTCATGATCTCACAGTTCGGGAGACTAAGCCGTGTGTCAGGCTCTGCACTGACAGTGCGGAGCCTGCTTGGGATTCTCTCTCTCTCCCCCTCTCTCTCTCTTTATCTTTCTATCCCACCCCCTGCTTGCTCTCTCACTCTCAAAATAAATAATAATAAATAATCTTTAAAGAAAAAGAATTATATACCATGACCCAGTGGGGTTTATTCTAGGAATGCATATTCAGTTCAAAATAAAAATCAGTTGGGGCGCCTGGGTGGCTCAGTTGGTTGAGAGTCCGACTTCAGCTCAGGTCATGATCTCACGGTTCGTGGGTTCGAGCCCCATGTCAGGCTCTGTGCTGACAGCTGAGCCTGGAGCCTGTCTTTGGATTCTGTGTCTCCCTCTCTCTCTGACCCTCCCCTACTCATGCTGTCTCTCTCTCTCTCTCAAAAATAAATAAAAACATTAAAAATTTTTTCAAAATAAAAATCAATCAGTGTAAGACACCATATAAATAGAAAAGATGCTCTTCTCAATAGATGGAGGAAAAGTCTTGGACTAAATTCAACACTCATTCATGAGAAAAACTCTAAAACACCAGGAATAAAACACCCTCAACATGACAATGGACATCTGTGAGAACTCACAGCCAGAATCATATTTAATGATGAAAGACTGACTGCTTTCTCCGAGATCACGAATAAGACAAGGATGTCCTGCTCACCAATTCTGTTCAACACTACACTAGAGAGTCTAGCCAGGGCAGTTAGGTAAGAAAAGAAATAAAAAGCATTTACTGGTGGGTGACATGATCTTGTATATTGAAAGTTTTAAGGAATCCACAACAAAACTATTAGAGCTAAAAAAACAAAACAAAACAAACAAAAACCTATTATCGCTAATAAACAAGTTCAGCAGAGTTGCAAGATACAAGATCAATATACAAAAGTCAATGGTACACTAGCAACGAAGAATCAAAAAACAAAATTAAGGGTACAATTCCATTTGTGATAGGACCAAAAAGAATAAAATAGGAATAAATTTAACAAAAGACATGCAAGACCTCTACACTGAAAACTAAAAAATATCACTGAAAGAAATTAAAGAAGATTTAAATAAATGGAAAGATGTCCATGTTTATGGATCAAAAAACTTAGCTCATTAAGATGATGGTACTCCCTAAATTGATCTATATATTCAACTCAATCCCTATCAAAATCCCAATTGTCTTTTTTTGCATAAATTAACAAGCTGATCCTAAAATTAAATGGAAATACGAAGGACCTAGAATAGCCCAATAATATTGAAAAAGAAAAGTAAAGTTGGGGGCCTCATATTCCTCAATTTCAAAACTTATACCAAGCTGCAATAAACAAAATGGCATACTGGGGTCTAAGGATAGACACATAAATCAATAGAATAGAAACGAAAGTCCAGAAATAAACACTTATATTTATGGTCAGTTGATTTTCAAAAAGGGTTCCAAGTCCATCCAAGTAGAATAGTCTTTTCAAGAAATGGTGCTGAGACAACTTATTATCCACATGCAAAGGGATAAAGTTAGATCCCTACCTCACACCATATACAAAACTTTACTCAGTGGAGACCAAAGACCTAACTGTAAGAGCTAAAAGAATAAAACTTTAAGAAGGATCTCTGTCCTCCCCTGCTTTCTTGCTCTCTCTCTGTCAAAAATAAATAAACATTAAAAAGTTTTTAAACTATAAAAAGGAAACATAAGTGCAAATCTTTATAACTTTGGATTATGTAAATTTTTTTTAGCTAGGACACCAAAAGCATAAGCAATCAAAGAAAATAATTAATTGGACTTTCTTACAAACTTTTGTCCCTCAAAGGACACCATCCAAAAAGTAAAAAAAAAAAAAAAAACCCCACAGAATGAGGAAAAAATAGTTTCAAGTCATAGATCTGGTAATGGACCTGTATCCAGAATATACAAGTCAATAATAAAGTAACAAACAACCCTATAAAAAATGGGCAAAGGATAGAAATATACATTTCTCCAAAGAAGACACACAAATGGCCAAGAATCACATGACAATATGTCCAAGATCATTAGTCAAAAGGGAAATGCAAATCAAAACCACAATGAGACATCACTTCCCACCCACAGGATGGCTATAAGAAAGACAGACACTAACAAGTGTGGACAAGGGCGGAGAAAGATTAGAACTCTCCTCTGTTGCTGCTGGGAATGTAAAATGGTACAACCACTTTGGAAAACAGATTGGCAGGGTCACACCAGATCAAGCTTAGAGTCGCCACATGACCCAATTCCACTCCCGGGCAGACGCCCAAAAGACATGAACACAAATTCACAAAATACTGAATGTTCCTAGCAGCACCGTTCGTAACAGATGTTAACAGCCGAAACCCACCGAATGCCGACCGACTGATGAATGGGTCAACCACATCTGGTGTGCAGTGGACCACTATTCCCTCACGGAAGGAATGACGGCCTGACACGGCTATCCCACGGAGCACGGTGTCAGAAGGGGAGCACGGCAAGGAGAGGGCATGCTGCTGGACAAAGTCAGCTGATCGGTAAACAGAAGCCGTGGACAGGGATGGATCTTTCTACAGAACACAACCTACTTCTCTGAGAGTCCACACTGGAGGCGAGGTGACCCGCATGCATTCCCACTCGTGAGGGGGGCGTGCCCCCAGGTGTCCGCCAGACCAGGGGGCCCCGTGAGGCGCCTCGTCACCGCACTGCCACATGCAGGGGCTCAGGAGAGGAAGCCGAGGCTCGGAAGAGATGTCCCTGAGCAAGGACCGCCCACATGCGGGAGGTCCTGGACCTCTTGGTGGTGGCTTTTGGGGTTGTTGCTGCTCGTCTGTGGCATGGAATCAGAAGGTCTGTGCTCTGGGGCAGGGGAGACACTCGGTGAGGCCAGTGTTGGGGGGCTGAGGGGGGCACCCACGGAGACACCGAAGGAGACTCACAGGCCAGCGAAGTTGGAAGGATGCACCATCCAGGCCTGCTCTCTCAGTGGTGGCATGGCCTGGGGTGGCCTCAGGGGGCCCAGCTACCCTAGGGACAGTCTGTGGCCCTGCTCTGCCCCAGGGACACTCACGGTGGCCCACCTCCACGGGGCATTTCTGGAAACGTCCTCCTCCCGGGAGGGGCTAGCACGACATGCCAAGGTGTAGGGGCAGAGGGTGAGGGCAAGCGAAGAATCTGGTGTTTCATCACAAATACCAGATGCAACATCTAGAGCAGTTCCAAAAGTCCAAAAGATCACACCATGTTGGAAACCCTTGGCCCAGCTTCAGGTGCCCCAGCAGCCACGTCGCATGGCTTAGCTGAAAAAAATAAAAATAAAAAGGCTCACAAACAAAAGCACATGACCCCTGAGAGCCCAGAAGGTTCTGTGCCTGGAAGGACCAGCGAGAGGGAGGGAGAGTGGCAGCACAGAGCACAGTGTGGGACCCCAGCGGGAAGCGTCACCATCCTATGCCCAGCCTGGCGGGAGGGTCACGGGGTCTGCCGAGCTAGAGGGGGGCTTGTGTCTGGGCAGGAGAGAGTGGGCTGGGTGCCCCCTCCAGAGAGAATGGGGCTGGTCCCTGGCCAGGGGCAGGCAGAGCCCAGGTGGGAAGTGAGGGAGCTGGCATGGGGCCGGCGTGGGGGGAGAGAAGGCGGCAAGTGTCACCTGTCACCGGGAGGTGACATGCGGATTCCTCACCCTGCAGGCTGGCATTTAAAGGGAACGGTCATCCTTTCTCTCGCGCTTTTCCAGGTGATGGGGAACAGCTAAGAAATTCGGCCAAGCTGTCAGCCCGGGAACTCTGACGACATGGGTGACGTGGACAGGGTACCGTGGCGGTTATTCATCCTGAGAGCAGGAGTGACAGCTGGGATGTCAGCAACAGCCCTGTGGTGACGCACACAGACCTGCGGTCTCACGCTGCATTATGGGCACGGGCGCGGGCACAGCGGTGCGGCTGCGGTGCACTGCTCGGACCACGTCATTCGAAGAGGCGCCAGGTGTCCGTCGGAAGCCCCACCATGACGTCACTCTCCCCATCCGGATCCCGGGCCTCACAAGGAATTTCCCACTTCCCGGCAGTGCCGGAGACAGAGGAAGCGGCTGGGGTCCCTCCGAGGACTGAAGCCCACAAACCCAAACGTGGGCCTTCGGCATGGGCCCGAGACCCCAAACTTCTACGGCAGGCTGCTGTGGGGGCCGCAGACCCCGACCCGACACCCCCACACGACCCACGAGCACAGCGGGGACACCTGAGGAGGGCCCGGATCGTGCAGGATTGCGATGAACGCACAGCCCACATGGCATGAGCCACCGCGACAAGTGCGGCAGAAGCCTTTGGAGACACGCGTCTCTCCCGCTCCGACTCTATGGGAGGCGGACTCGGGGCCACGACGTAGGACGACAGGTAGATGGCACAGGCAGGTCGAGGGTCCGGCTGTCCGCCATCAGGCCAGACGTGAAAGGGATCTGCAAACATTGTAAGCCAAGGCCGTGCCGCTTGTTCAATATTCAATCCGGAGATTGTTGGTTTTTTTTTCTCAGGACAATGTGTTTTCTGTGCTCACGTGAAATGAGTCTGTCCGAAGAGGCGGGAGAGCTCGTTGGCTGTCTGTCCACCAGGTGAGTGCAGGGGGAGACGCCGGGAAGAGGCCCTCACAGCCCCCGGCCCGAGCTCGCCAGCCCCCAGGGCAGAGAGAACGGGAACGGTTGGGATCGATGAGCCAGCCACCTGCGGTGTTCTGTGACCGCAGCCCGAGCCCAGACAGGCGGCTGCCCAGATTCTCGTGAGCGTCTTCTGGCGACGGGGCGCCCGGGGGGCTCAGCCGGTGGAGCATCCGACTCTAGATTTCTGCTCAGGTCTGGAGTTCAGGGTCAGGCTCCGTGCTGAGCATGGGGCCCACTTGGGATTCTCTCTCCCCCCTTCTCTGCCCCTCTCCTGTGCTCGTGCACGATCTCTAAAATTAAAAACAACAACAGCAAACAAAACTACCAGATCTTTCTCCAAAGGGCTGTGCCATTTCACACGCCCCTCAGCAGCGCTAGGACTCCCGGTGGCCCCATGTTGGTGCTAAACATGTCATCCTTTTTTTTTTAATGTTTACTTATTTTTGAGAGAGACAGAGTGCAAGAAGGGGAGGGGCAGAGAGAGAGGGAGACACAGAATCGGAAGCAGGCTCCAGGCTCTGGGCTGTCAGCACAGAGCCCGATGCGGGGCGCAAACCCACGGAACCGGGAGATCAGGACTGAGCTGAAGTTGGAGGCTTAACCGACTGAGCCCCCCAGGCGCCCCTAAACACACCACCTCCTTAATCTTAGCCATTCTGATGACCGTCCTGGTGGGCGCTCACTGTGGTTCCTACTGTCAGTTCTTTGGTGTCTAACGCCGTGGAACACTGCATGTGCTTGCCGGCCATTTGTAGGTCGTCTTCTGCGAGGTGTGTGCCCACATCACCTGCCTGTTTCTTAACTGAGGTGTCTGTATTCTTACTGTGGAGCTGTAGGAGTTCTTTACAGGTACTAGACTCCAGTCCCTTGAGAGAATGTATTTTACAGATTCTCCCAGCCTGTGGCTGCCCTATTCGTTTCTTAATGATGTCTTTTGATGCGCAGAGTCTTCTAATTTTGAGGAAATCCAATAAATCCGATTTTCTCTCATGGTTATTTCTCTCTGGTTTTCTAAGAAGTCTTTGCCAACACGCAAATCTGAAAGGCATTCCCCATGTTTACTTCTAAAAGGTTTCTAGTTTCAGCTTTTCCATTCAGGTCTGGGATCATCCATCTCAGTGTAAATCTTGACTATGGTGTGAGGTAGGCGCCAAGGTTCATTATTTTCCATGTGCAAGTCTAGTTTCCAAACTATTTATTGAAAAGACTTTCTTACCCCCATCAGACAGCTTTAGTGCCTTTGTTGGAGATCAAATGATGCATGAACAGGGGGCTATTTCTGGACTGTCTATTCTGCCCATCTATCGACGTATTTGACTTTCTTCGCCAGTATTCTACTATCTGTACTGCAGTTTTGCAATGTGTCTTCCAACTGTTCTTTGTCAAGACAGCTTTGGATATTCCAGGTCCTTTGCATTCCCATGCAAATTTTACAACCAGTCTGTCAATCTCTCCAACGAAAGTTTGGTGGGACTATGGTTGGGATTTTTCATTAAATCACTAGATCGATTTGGGAAGAGTTGTTTTTTTTTTGACAATACTGAGTCTTCCAACACACTGAATATGGTATATCCCTCCAATTATTTGGGTCTTCTTTAATTTCTCTCACCATGTCATTTTCTTTCTGCGTGTGTGGCTTATTACTAATAAAATTTTACTGCAAAACCTGGAAAATGGAGAAAAGTAGACACAACAAACAGAAAAGAAAAAAGAACTCCCCAGTGTTCCCCATCGCTCAGGGAGCATCACTAACATCTCAGTGCACCTTCTTCCAGCCCCTTTTCCATGCATAGTTCTTGTGCTTTACAGAGCTTTGCTACGGTATGAAATTGTATACCTTGCATTTATGACGTGAGCATGTTGTAGCAAGCCCAGTGCCTGGCCCACGTGCCCTGTCTTCTCCAAAGGTGATTCCAACACCCATTTCTTGCATCTCTGCCCGAGGGGGGCTCCAGCCATCGGGCCTGTGTGGGTGGCACACGCAGCTTCCAGAAGCCCTGGGGAGTTTGTGTCACAGGGGCAACGGTCAACCACAGAGCTTGCTGCCTGGCTCCTTCGTGGGAGAGTGCTGAGGGCGTTCCCCGGGCTCCTCACAGCCTCTCTGGACTCCCTGCTCACGAGAGCGAGCACTCTCCTGTCCTCCCTTTCTGCCTTCCCACCTTGCACTCCAACGGATCCGTCACCTCCATGCTTTGAGTTGGATTTGGCGGGAACCCACACTAAGACACATCCCCCATCCCGTGACCACAATCCTTTGGAAACACCAGGTTGATTCACTGCGTAATATTCCATCCAATATATTCACTATTGTCTTTCCAACCCTTCTCTCTTTCTGGTGAGCTTTCTACTCTCACAGAAGCGCCACGAAGACCAGCGTCCCGCATGATGCGTTTTTGGTTTCTGGAGTAAATTTCCGCAGGATCATTTCCCAGAACAGGCATTTTTTTAAGGCTCTGAATTTGCGCTGCCAAGATGCTCTTCCGAAAGAATTAAACCAATTTAGAGTCCTTCCAGTAGGATATATTTTATCATATGCTAAGTGGCCCATATTTTCTAAGAGGAATTAGCATGTACTCTTAGTTTCTGCAGTGGGAAAATAAAATCTGCGTGGGTTTTTTTTTTTTTTTTTGTTTCCATTTCAGGAAAAAATACCTTCCCATTTTGGAAGAAAACAGGCACATGACTGACTTTCATGGGGTCGTTCCGTGTTTCTTGTGTGGCGAGTAGCTGTACTTTCTATCAAGGAGGCTGATCAGGACTCCCACTCGGGGAAGCAGAAGACCCACAAAGACAAGTTTCTGGGCCATGAGCTGGGTCTGTCCTATATTTGGAGCAACTCAAGAACACTTCGCTGAGGGCCAGGATTTGAGAACAAATTGCTGTTTCATTTTCAAGTGTTTTTTTTTTCACTTGGCTGAAGAAATGTAATAAGGTGAGCGTGCGTAGGTCAGAAACATGGTTTAATGAATGACAAGTTATTAAAAACAAGCCTTTTATTTTGGGATCCAAAGAATCCCACCGGTTGGAGCCTCGGCATTGACTTCACCCCGGAAGAGCTGGACCCAAGGGCGTCACTTTGCCTTTTGGTGGTTCCTGTGGTAAAGACGGCAGAGAGGAGCACACGCCAGTCCCCGGAACGTGGGAATCTGGCACTTTGTAGGGCAAAGAGCACTTTGGAGATGGGATTAGGTGAAAGGTGGGGAGATGTCCTGGGTAGGCTGTGGACAAGGGGTGCTCACGAGGTCCTTGCCGGAGGGAGGCGGAGGGTCGGGGGGGGGGGGTGGTGGCAGGAGCCGAGGGCGAGGGACGCGCCGGGCTGCTGGCGGTACGGACGGAGGCGAGCGGCGGCCTGCACACGGGCAGGGGCGGGGAAGGGACTCTCTGCGGAGCCACCAGGAGACCAGCCTTGTCAAAGCCTTCGTGTCAGGACCCCTGACCTCCAGAACCGAGAGGACAAACGTGGACATGTGGTCGGTCATTACAGGAGCTACAGGAGACTAACAGTTACTCTCTGCTCCCGTCTGCTCGTCAAAGGCTCTCATAAACATTGGTCAAGGGGAAAATCTCTTGTTCAAACACCGCTTGCTTCAAGTGTCCACCATATTAATAATTAATTTTTAAATAAGTCAACCGGCTTCCCCAAGGCAGCAACTCTGCAGAGCGTGTGCACAGACCACTCGCTGGCCCAGGATGGTCCGAGCCGTCCGTGTGGACCTGGCAGCCGAGGGAAGTCGCTTCCTGGACAAGCCTGGGGTCACAGCTGGGGCGGGAGGGCGGGGGGGATGCCAGATATTTAAAACCAGCCATAAACTCATTATTTTTTAAACGTTTATTTATTTTGAGAGACAGAGAGAGAGAGAGAGAGAGTATGAGAGCAGGGGAGGGGCAGGGGCAGAGAGGGAGAGAGAGAGAGAATCCCAAACAGGCTCCACACTGTCAGTGCAGAGCCAGACGTGGGGCTCGCTCTCACGACTTGAGCTGAAATCCAGAGTTGGACACTCAACCGACTGAGCCAGCCGGGTGCCCCAGCCATAAATTTCAAGGAAAAGTTCACTCCATTACATGTTAGATTGACCATCAGGTCACCTGCTGGCCTTCACTTGTGCAGCAGGCTTGCACGACATGTTGGCGGGGGCCGCGTAGATGACACCTCCTCCTGAGAGCCCATCCGGATGGGCACCCCATCTTCCCGATGGGGAGAAAGGATGGAGAGCACAGGATGCCTGCGGTGAGGTCGTGTTTGCCAGAAACTTTGTCGGGTCTCGTCCATGAAGTCTGCTCTCTCGGGACCAGGGCCCAGAGGGCCCACCGGGCGGCAGAGCTCACGGGGGCCACCCCTCCCACAGACTCCCCACTCCACACCAGCATCCCCCTCCCTGTCCTCCCCATCCCCCTGTCCTCTGGGGAAGGTTAGCCAGGTCCACAGGTCTGTGCCCTACGGGGTCCCCGCTGAATCCCCCCATCATTGCTCAGCAATCGTCCTGGCCCCCGTACACCACGTGCCTCCTTTCCTTCCCTCTGGGCCATCACGCACCCCCAGATGCGGGGCCCCAGTGCCCTCACTGCTAGCCCTGGGTCTCCCCGAGCTCAGACCTTCACATGTGAGCACCGAAGAAACACGGTCACCTACGCAGAAAGTCTTCAGTTTCCTGAGCGCTTCCTCCCACCAGAAGGCCATCTGCCCTGAACGGCATGGGACACCAGTGTTTGGATACGCGGTCTTGTGCCATAAATTCTGTGACTTGGTGGGCCGCGGGCCGCAGCAGCCACAGATGCTAAGTACGGACGGAGCGCTCACCACGGGTGGGGACGGGGATGCTATGGAGTTTCGTGGGCTCTTAGTGACCCCGCGCTGCGCTCCCCCGAGCCCGCAGCCCCTGCACCAGGAGGCTGACCAGGGCCCCTGGGCAGGGCTGTGACTCCTGACTGCCACCTGCAGATGACCCAGTTCTGCCCTGGGCCCTGGACCACGTGCTCTGGAGACCTCTGGGACCCCCTCCATGGCCTCCGGAGCGGAGGGATAGGCACAGGGGCCGCTTGCGCAGATCGGGTCTCTGCGCAGCCACCATAAGGCAGGGAGCAAGTGGACAAAGGTCCAGAGACAGCAAAGGCAAGAGTCTGAAAGGGCACATGAGGTCACGACCCCCCAGACTGGGCAGGGAGGCTCCTCCAGTTAGAGGCTGAGCCCCATCCCAGAGGATAAGGCATTTGCAGGGCTGAGGGGGTGAGCAGACCCCACCCCGGCCTTCCAGACCCCGTTCCAGTCATCCAGGACCCGGATTTCTTGCCCAGCGACCCCCAGCCCGCCTCTGGGTCCCCGTCCTATGGGAGGCTGCCCCAGGCCCAAGGGGCTGCTTGCGCAGGGGCCGAGGGCCGGAGGAAGAGGGGAAGCAGGGAACAGGATCGGGGCTCCCCACGCACCCCCTCCCATCACCCCCTCCGAGCGGCCAGTTTCCAAGGTCTGGCCTGGCCCGCGTCCATCAGGTGGGAGGACGAAGCCGATCTTGTTCTCGGACTGTCAGCTTGTTTCCAGCTTTCAAATCCTCAGTGCACTCGCCCTGCCACCGAGCCGGGGGGGAGCTGGGCCCTGAGGGACCTTCCCGGGCCCCGGGGGCCAGAGCAGTGGCGGTGACGCACCAGTAGAGCAAACACCGGGGCAGGAGCCCTGGAGACACCCACACATGCAAGGAGGGCCACCCTGCTGTGTCCCTCAAGTCCCTTCCGAACAATCCCAGAAGACAAGCAATAGTACTTTAAGGTGTCATTCTCGCTGCCGTGTGGAGGAGAACATTGGAGCCCATTGGAAGACCCTCTCTCCAAGCCAGGTGCCCACTCTGACCCTCGGTGTCCTCTCTTTGGGGCAGGGATGGCGACAGTCACGTGGCCCCAACAGAACGTGCAGGCCTCCTAAAAGCAATGCACAAAGGTGGCACATGGCTGTCATTTCCTCCAAACTCCGATCACCTGTCTCAGCATCTCTCGGGCCACAACTAACACACGTAAACATAAGGGCGGATGACGATGAACAGGAATGCGTTTGCCTTGATCACCCAGAAGGCGCATCGGCCGTCAGGGACGGGGCTACACACAGCCCACCTTGAACCCAGGACAAACGGGAAGATGGACTGGTTAAGAAGGTGACGCCAGCTGACCCAGGTGTTCAGAGCCCCGCCTGCAGCCCAGCTGGCTAGCAATAGGCCCAGGGGTGTGGGCACCACGGAGGGAGACCCTGGCTGAGACGGGAGTCATCTGCAGCTCTTGAATGCCAACACTTCTAGAAACAGGTATTTTGGGTTCCTCTGCAAGTGCACCACGGATAGAGAGGAAAAACCCTCAGGGCCTGAGGCTCAGCAAGGGTGGGGAGGGAGCGGTAGGGGCGGTGGGGGTCCTGGGGGGAAAGGCTGCTGCAGGGAGAAGGGGGACAGTCCTGAGCCAGTGCCCCCACTCAGCCACGTTGGGGTGGTTTTGTCCTGTGTCTCAGGACAGCATTGGGAAAGGGTCCTGGGAGAGACCAGGCCCTTGTGGCGAAGGATGGCATTTCTGAAGGCTCTGCGGGGCTCAGACGGGGAGGCACCCCTGCACATGCTCCGAAGGCCTCCCAGCCGACCCCAGCACGCCGCCCAAGAGGAAGCAGAGGCCAAGGTCACCTGCGGACAGACACAGACTCAAGAGTCCTCAGGGGGCAGTGGACCCACTGGGGCCCCTGTGGGTGGCAGATCCGGGCTGGTGTCAACAGGGAACACCCCCCCCCCAACAGCTGCACGAGGGAGGAGACGGATCTGCCACCAGATGGCCTGAGTGACCTTGGACCGTTGGGCACTTCTCTCTGGGCTATTTCCTCGCTTGCACAAAAGACAGCAGAAACAGGAACTTGGGAGGATTCTAGAAGACCAACAGCAAGACCCTGTCTGAGACCAAGGTCGTGGGTCAGGGGCGGTCACACCTGATGCTTCGGGTTGGAGGCTGAGGCCCTGGACCTCGCTCTTGGGTCCTAACGGCTTAAACTCCGTACAGTTAGGACAGCAAGTGCCTGCTTTCCAGAAAACAAGAGTTCATTCCCCCCAAAACAACCTAAAAACAGACCAGCCACGGACGGCAGTTGCAGTGACCATGTGAGCTGGTCTCCCTCTCTCTCTGCCCCTCTCCCACTAGCATGCACAGGCGCTCTCTCTAAAAATAAACAGGGGTGCCTGGGGGGCTCGGTCAGTTAAGTGTCCAACTTCAGCTCAGGTCATGATGTTGTGATTTCGTGGCTTTGACCCCTATGTCGGGGTCTGTGCTGACAGCTCGGAGCCTGGAGCTGCTTCGGACTCTGTGTATCCTTCTCTGTGCCCCTCCCCCGCTCGTGCTCCGTCTCTGTTTCTCAATGATAAATAAAGGCTAAAAAAATTAAAAAATAAATAAAATAAAAATAAAAATAATAGAAACACGTTCTTGGCACCAAGGGTGAGTTTGGGATGGCCAGTGGGTGTCAGGGAGTCCTGTGCTCCTCCGCCCCAGTTTCTCTGGCCACGGAGACCCGATCCCTGCTGAAAGTAAGAATGAGACTGCAGACAGAGGGAGCACGTACGGGCTCGAAGCTGGAGGGGTCCATTCACCCGCCCGGCGAGGCAGGGCTCGGACCCCCGCCAGCAGACACCCACGCGGTGCTCCTCTGTGGACCAGTGGCCAGGGGTCGGTGGACCAGCCCGGCCCCCACACTCACGGAGCTCGAGTGCTCCTAGGGACACGGACAAAACCCAGAGTCACAAACCACGCTTAGCGCCCCGAACACATGAAGAGGGGCTAAGCTGAGCAGACCGAGCAGGGGATCCTCCTTCAGCGGGTGCCCGAGGAAGACCACCACCCACCTGTTCAACACCCACCCTCCCCCCGTTTTAACACAACGCTGGTATTGGCTGTTGGCCCCCTGTGCAGAGAGGGCTTTGCCAATGAAATATAAGTGACGGGCTGGGACTTCTAGGAAAGTTCCTTAAAGCGGGTTGCCTCCGCCGAGAAATGAGTGCTTTTTCTCTCTTCCCTCCATCATCCTCCTTGTTCCCGACTGGAATATGGTCATGATTGCTGGAGCTCCATAGCCACTTTGTGACCTCAAGTTTGGGAGGCCCAAGTTGAAACAGCAGGGAAGTCCTAGAGCCAGGCATTGGACTTTTTTGGTTTTTTGAGAGAGAGCACTTGCAGGGAAGAGTGGGAGAGGGAGAGAAAGAATCCCAAGCAGGCTCCACACTCAACACAGAGCCCCATATGGAGCTCTGTCCCACACCCTTGGGATTATGACCTGAGTTAAAAATCAAGAGTGGATGCTCAACTGACTGAGCCCCCCAGGTGCCCCCGGACTTTTGATGCTGAAACCCATATTCTTCACCCTGTATAACCTTTTCGTTCTCAAGACACACAAGGCCTCCGCGCAAGCTCAGCCCCACGCTTGGGGAGCAGACAGACCAGATGACAGCGGTTCTTCTTCTACTGATGGTTCTAAAATCAAATTCTCCATTCTTCTCTGTGACTGCCACCAGATAAAATTACACAGTGCCAGCAACTTATCAATAGAAGAAAGTAAATGGGGAGAGATGAGCAGATTAAGCCACGAGCCGCCAGGAGAGATCAGAGGAGGGAATTCGCTTTGTCGGGATTTCTTTCATTCTGCCGACGCCGCAGCTGAAGTTCTCTGCGCTCTGCGTTTGCTGTGCATGGTCCCCGGCGAGCCTCTGGCTCTGTCCCTTTCTCAAATCAGCTAAACCCAAAGTGAAAATGCAGAG